>QJOA01000624.1:0-38830 GCA_004155915.1 Monosporascus sp. CRB-9-2 | reverse complement strand
CGGTTTAAAAGAGGTCGGAATTATTTAATAAGAAAAGGTTTAAAAATATATATAAAGTTAAATTTTTATTTATTAATTTTTAATAATATAATATATTATAATTCCGAAATCGAATATATTATCGGCTTATACGTTAATAACTTTTTGTCTTTTAAAATTAATAAATAACAACTTTAAAATATTATTAAAAGAATTATTAAAAATATATTTATTAAAAACTTAAAAAATGCAAATTAATATTTAAATATATAAATTATCCGTTTTTTACCGATTAATATCTTTAAAGTAAATTAATAATCATATGTTAAAATATTAATTAAATTAATTAAATTAAATAAAATACAAAAAAAGTTTATATTATTAGTAAAAAATTATTTAAAATATGTTATTAAATATCAAGGTAAAATTAATAAGAAAAATATATTTAAATATAGGAACTTAATAATTTTTTTTTAAATCTTTAAATTATGTTCATAAACCGAATTTAACGTTTATAATTTTAATTTAAGTTAAATTTATAAAAGATTTATTATGTTATTTAACGGTATAATATTTTTTTCGATATAAAAAATTAAAACGAAATTATTCGTATTAAAAATATAATAATTTAAAATTATTTAAAATAATAAATATAAACTTTACGGATAATTAAAAATTAATAGAATTTATTATAAAGTATATATTTTTCGTAATTAAGACGTTATTACGAAATATATTATGAAAAAAATTTATAAATATAAAAATAATTATAATAAAGATAAAAAGAAATTAGAGGTTTTTTAATAAAATTAAATTTTATATTTAAAATTTTATTTTTAATTTAAAAAATAATATAAAAATATTTAAATAAAAAAAAATTTATAAAAGAGATATTATATTAAAATTAAATATTATTACGTACGATAAAAAATTTAGGTAGGAAATATTAGCTTTTAATACGTAAAAAATAAAAATAAATTTATCGACCGGCTTATAAAATTATTTAAAAAAATAAATTTTAAACGATTCGTACGAAATTTAAGATTTAAAAAAGTATTTAAGAAACTAAAAGATATTTAAGATTTGGTTAAAACGATTCGCATTTTCCAGCTATAATTATATAACGCAAGAGGGCGTATCGGTAATTAGTGCTTTTAGGTGCTACCGGCTGGTGGGCTTTGTTTAGGCTAGGTAACAGAATGTTGCTTGGGATAGCCTTTGTCCATTGATGATTTTTTGTTACTTAATTGTGTATATAAAGGCGATTGCCTACGGATTAGATTAGTTCTTTCCTAGAACTTAGAGAACCAATCTAGAGCAATTACGCCAGATTCTTACCTCACTAAAATCAGGCCCTATTTTTGAGGTTGTAGCTGCGCCGTAGGCGCAGCCGTGGCTAGGGCTTTCTCAAAAATATGTAGCTCTAAGTACCGACCCACAAAAAGACCCACAGAAATCACGAACCTCAAAAATAGGGCCTGATAGTACAGTGCAAAATATTGGGCGCCATATCGGCACTCCCATACAAATTTTCGAAAGTCTATCTTAAAACTTACAAATATAATAATAATAAAAATATCTAATAAAATAAAATAAATTTCTTATTATATACAACTTTAAAAAAGCTTCCTAATTATATATATAACTTTTCGGTTAAGGCTAAGTTAATAAAAATATTTAAGAAAGAAGTTAAAATTCTGGTTATTAACAAACTTTTTATCCGGAACGCCCTTTTAATTACAATAACGTAACTACCATATATAACATTTTGCTATAGGCCTTTTAAAGGTAATTTAATATAAAAAAAGCTCGTCTAGCAATTTTTTTGCCCGTACGGATTATAGTTATTACGTCGCAATTAGAAGGGCGTTTCGAACTTAGTTAACCTTAAATTTTTTATAGTTATAACGTAATAACCATAACTCGTACGGCCGAAAAAATTAATATACGAACTTTCCTTATATAGGATATATTAAGGAAGCCCGGTATATAATAACGGGACCTATAGTTATGCTATCGCAGCCATAAGGGCGTTCCGAACCTGGCTAACCCTAACTTTTTTAAAGCTGCGACGTAATAACGATAACCCGTACGGCCAAAAAAATTAATATACGGACTTTTCCCATAAAGAATATATTAGGGAAGCCCGGTGCAGAATAACGGAACCAATAATTGTGCTATCGTAACCATAAAGGCGTTCCGGACCTGGCTAACCCAACTTTCTCAAAGCTACGACGCAATAACCACAACCCGTACGGCCGAAATACTTGATATCCGGACTTTTCCTATACAGAATATATTAAGGAAACTCGGTACATAATAACGCGACCGATAGTTATGCCGTCGCAGCCATGAAAACGTTGCGGTCGCCCATTTCCCAGACCTAAACTTGGCTATATTAGCTGTAATTACCGTCGAAAAAATTAGAGAAGATTTCTATATATATATTAGCTTTTATTCGACGCGTATATAAGGTTACATATTT
The DNA here is from genome assembly GCA_004155915.1 of Monosporascus sp. CRB-9-2. Taxonomy (NCBI): domain Eukaryota; kingdom Fungi; phylum Ascomycota; class Sordariomycetes; order Xylariales; genus Monosporascus; species Monosporascus sp. CRB-9-2. Next base: position 36,366 of record QJOA01000624.1, on the reverse strand, counting down.
ATCGGGCTTAATTTAGTTCCGGAACTTTAAAATCTTTAAATTTTTAAAAGATATAAACGGAAAGTTAATAATTTTAGTAACGGTACCGAAAACGAGACCCATTTTCTAAAACTAACATTCAGGCCTCGCTGGCTCGTTACAGAAATATGGGATTTGATTGGTTAATTCTTAGCGTGATACAACAGTACATTAAAAAAGAATTGGAAACGAGCCAGCAGAGGCCTCAGCTAGCTAAGGCAACCAGATTCCTGCATTCGATCATTATAACTGCTGACAATTTTAATAAATATATTCGGATATGTATAAAAAGTTTAAAACGTTTCTTTATTCTTAACGATTACGAAGATTATTATTTAATAAAATTCGAAAAATATTACGTAAATTACGATATTATTACGCTTTATATATCCGTATATTTTTCGTATCGGTTTTAATTTTTTAACGTATTTTTTTTTTTAAAACGTATTTATTCGTTATATATTAAAAACTTAATATAACGTTATTATATTTATATTACTAAAAATGACTTTTTTACCGGCTTTTATAACGTGTTTAAACTTACTATAATGTTTAATAATATTTAATTTAAATCCGTGAAAATTAACTTTATTTTATTTAATTTTAATAACGTTTTTTTTTCGAATTTAAAATTCTTTTAATTATATTTACGTTAATTATTTTCCTGTTAACTTTCGGCAGTTGTATACGTTTTTCGCCCGTAAAAATCTTAAAAATATTCATAAAATAATAAAATAAAACCGGTATTTACAAAGAAAAATCAAAAATTATTAAGGTAGCTTATTAATAAGAACCGTCGAATCGGCTAATCTTTTAACAAAAAGTAATTTGTTACTTTTATACGAAATCGCTTTTTTTTAAAAAAAGAAATGCTTAATTACGTAATAAGCTTATTTGCTTTCGGTCATTATTTCGAGGATATTTATCGAATAATTTGTTCGATTAACTTTTTAAACTTAAATAATTTTTTCAAAAATAAATTAATTATCTACGTTAATTAACGAAATCGTTTTTTAAATAGGAAAATATATTAAACGGTATAATTTTAATAGATTATAAACAGTTTTGTTTAAGGTCGATATAATTCCATAAATCATATTCTTTAATTTTAATTTTAATTTTAATTTTAAGTTTGTTTTAATTTTTAAAACCGTTATAAATAATTGTTAACGTTATTAATATAGTTATTATTATAATTATTAAAATATATAAAATAATTATTATTAATATATAATTTATATCGCTTTAATAATAATTAATTAATTAATAATAATACGAATTAAATAAATAAAACTTTTAATTATTAGATATAAGGGATATTAGTTATGTTATATTGCATGATTAGTTGCAGGTACTCTAGAGCGCGTACCGCACTTTAATGTAATCTAGTCACGTGATGTACATGTTTCGATCAGAGGGAGCCTTTCCGTATATGGGGTGCTAGCGCACTCCCTGCTAGCTGACACAATATGCGGTCCCAACACTCTGGAGCCGATGCCTCGCGAGATCGCCCCACGCCCATACTTCTCACGTTAAGATAAAGAACTGCAATTTTATAATAAGAAAAAGAAGCACTTAAATATCTTTATAATAGTCACTTAGCTTAGTTCCCGTAGCAGAAATGGTATCATATATAATTAGAAAGTCTGACATCGTTCGCAGAGTGAATGTGATTCGCGGAAACATCAAGACAATGTCTGTACAAGTGGAGTCGGTCTAGTGGAGTCGAAAAGTCCCTCGCAGCATGCAGCTTAATGCGTAAAGTTGTCCCGAATCATACGTGAACCGCATACATAGCCGTTCGCGACGCCTACTAAACGGCGTCCGTCTTGCTGTTACAGGGTTACGCAGAGCGGGCCGGTTTAGAGTGGAATTCCTCTTATACACAACCGCACGATGCACGGCACCACAAAGTATTGTCCACACTATGGCGCTATTATTCCGACAGGCACAGCTGCTGGTTGGCTGTTATGATAAGCTGTAATAAGATGTGCATTAGCGTTAACGGGAGAAAGTTGCCCCGATTGCAAATTCATTGGGCTAAGCTTTACGGCTTACACTCCTACTAATGTTAGTATCGTATGTAACCAACCATATACCGAGGTCGCCATCAAAAATCATGGGCCGCCAGAAAACGGGGCTGTGCATTACCATAGCTGGCAGATAGTCTTGCAGCTTATGCCAGGGCAGGCATACGCTTCGCTAAATGTTAGGACTTATACAGCATTGTGTTAAGTGAACTTTATTGAGCTTCAATGATTAGAGCTATTAGAGCCGGCGACCCCAGCTGGACCAATCTAACCCGCAGCCGCAAGGATACGTAGTGCCAAAAGTGGGCCAAGCCATAATCTTTGACAGCAACCTTCGTACATTGTTGGCAAATCGAAGCTTTGATCCCAGATATCTTCTTACTTGACCCCACTCTATGTGTATGCGATCATGCGGGGAAAGCTGCAGGTTAATGCTGACAGCAGCGCAACTTGTCAACCAAGATAAGTATGCACTAGCGGGGGTGTACCTACTCTCCTGAGTTGACCCACGGGTTGCCTCAGCTAGCTTGAGGCCTCTGCTGGCTCATTCTTCAATTCTTTTTCAATGTACTGTTGTATCACGCTAAAAATTAACCAATCAAATCCCATATCTCCGTAACGAGCCAGCGAGGCCTGAGAGTTAGTTTTAAAAATAGGTCTCGTTTCTGACATCGCTATCAAAATTATTAGCTTTTTTTTTATTATTTAAAAAAAAAATTTAAAATTAAAATTACGTAACGTACTATATAAGCGAAACGAATATGCAAGCGAAGCGAATGGATTTTGATACGTTGTAACAACTAATTTAAATAATTTAACTATAACATATTAAATTAATTAAAATTAAACGTATTCTTGTTACAAACCGTATTTATAGCTTTGTAATAAGTGCACGTATTATATTAACGTTTATTACGGACGTTATATTACTACTTCTTTTTATTAACTTGTATGCAACCGATTAATTTCGAACGTGTTTAAGTTAATATTACCCTTATTTCGAAAATATTAAAGCGACCGACAGAAATACGATTACCGACCGAATTCCGATCTATATACGCAAGCGTTTTTTGTACGGTTTTAATACGTAAAAAATATTCGCAAAATACGTCGTATTAAAAAGCTAAAAAAAAGCGTTATAAGATTACGGGGTGAGGCTGTACGACTTATTATAAAGCACGTTCCGAAACGCGTCGTAAAACTTATCGGAATCATAATTCGATCTTACGTATATAAAATTATTAAAATAGAAAATTCTAATTAAAAAAAAAAACTTACTATATACGATAAACAAACGTTTTTAGCCGTTAAAAAAGGTGGTAATAAAAACGGGCTATTAATAGCTATTAATAATAGCTGTCGTATATAGATTAAAAAAACGGTAATATAACATCTATAACAAATCTTAATATAATACGTTTATTTATTCAAAAGCTATAAATACGATTTACGAGAAAAAATACGTTCGATTTTAATTAATTTAATATATTATGGTTAAGTTATTTAGATTAGTTTTTGCAATATATAAAAATCTATTCGTTTTGCTTATGTGGTACGTTAACTAAATTAATTCCAATAAATATGTAACTTTAAATACGCGTCGAATAAAAGCTAATATGCATAACGTGCTACACCATTAAACGGACCAAATTAGTAAGCGGACTAAATTTAACACTTCGCAATAATTAATCTAAATTATATAACTATAATATTTTAAATAGATTTTAATTAATCGAATACTTTTTTATTAACTATTTTTATAACTTTTAAACAAGTGTACGCATTATATTAAACCTTATTACGGGCGCTTTATTACCATTTCTTCTTTTTAGGCCGACTGTAACCGATTAATTTTAGTAGCTGTTAATAGCAATTCTTTATTACGACCTTTTTATTAACTTAAAAAACTTGTTTATTTTATATAGCTAGTATTTTTTTAAAAAAAGGTTTATTTTAATTATTTAATTACGTAAATATTAACTTAATACGAAATTAAGCCAGATATGTCCTGTTATACATCTCGTAAAACGCTCCGCAACGCGCTTTAACGCGCTCTTTTAATGTATCTTTTAATACGTCTTATTACGTATTTCTTCGCGTATATCTTTAACGTATTAAGCCGGACAAAAAATGCTCGCGTATTTAGGTTAAGGATTCGGTCGAAAACAATTATTTCGTCGGTCGGCTTTAAATCGTACGAAATAAAAATAAAATTAACTTAAACGCATTAAAAAATAATCGATTATAGGCAGATTAAGAAAACGTAATAATAATATAACGCTTATAATAAGCTTTAATATAATGCGTATATTTATCAAAAAGCTATAAATAAAGTCAGCAAAAAAGGATTTAATTAATATAAATTAATTCAAAGTATTATAGTTAAGTTATTTGGATTAGTTATTAAGAGGTGTTAAATATTAGTCCGCTTTCTAGTCTGGTCCGTTTAATAGTATAGTACGTTATAAATTTTTTTCGACGGTAATAATAGCTAATACAGCTAAGTTTAGATTTAGGAAATAGGCGACCGTAACGCCCCTATAGCTACGACAGCATAACTATCGGTTACGCCATTATATATCGGATTCTCTAAATATTCTATATAGAAAAAGTCCGTATATTAATTTTTCGATCGTACGAGTTATCGTTATTATATTGCAGCTATAAAAAGATTAAAGTTAGCTAGGTCCGGAACGTCTTTTTAATTGCGATAATATAACTATTATATATAATATTTTATTATAAGGATTTTAAAGATAATGTAATATAAGAAAATCCGTTTAATTATTTCTTTGCTCGTACAAATTATAGTTATTACGTTGTAGCCAAAAAGGCGTTCCGAACGGAAAATTTAACGACAATAAAATTTTAGCTTATTTTTTATAATATCTTTACTAAACCAGCTCCGATTAAAAAGTTATATATATAATTCGAAAGTTCTTTTAAAATTATATATAATAATTCTTTTTATTTCTTTAAATACTTTTATGATTATTTTATTTATAAGTTTTTAAGTTATATTTTCGAAAATTCATATAAAAGTACTAATATAGCGCCTAATATTTTGGACCGTGCTATCGGGCCCTATTTCTAGGTTTATTCTTTTTATAAGTCTTTTATAGGCCGATACCTAAAGCTATAGATCTTTTTACGGCCGTAGTTACAGCAACGTCTACGGCGCAGCTATATCTTTAAAACAAAGGGCCTGATTTAAGTAAGGTAATCTACGGGCTAAACTAAAATTTTAAAAATAAATAATGTTAAAATTCGATAACAAAACTATATCAAAATATAAGAACGAAGTTAGCTGAATTTTATAAACTAATTTATACTAATTTACGTAAAATTACAGTTTAATAAAAACAAAGAGTACGAAACGTAAAAATATTAAAAAAGTAAATATAAATATAATAATTATTTATAAATTGTTAATAAAGTTATAATTAAATACAGTTTATTTAATTATTAAGAATATATTAAAATACGAATATTAAAATAATGTATAGTTTTATATATTTAAGTTTTATATATATTTTTAAACCTTTTATATAAACTTATAAGATATTTACTTAAAAATAATAAAAAACTAATCATAATAGTTTTTTTTAAAAGTGCTAAACTTAAAACGAAAGCTAATTAGTATAAAGTTTATTACATCTTTTAAAAAATATTATTAGTGTTAACAACTTGTCGTTTTATAGTAGATATTAGCTTTTAAAATATATAAGTATATATAATACGTTTTAATATCTTTTTAAAAAAATTATATAAAGTAATTATGACGTAATAAACTAACGTACGATATAAGTTCGCAACTTAAATAAACTTATAGCACTTTTTTCACCACTTAAAAATACAAAATTAAATTAAATAGGTAAATTAAAGTTAAGTAGTTAAAATGTACTAGAAACTATTCGGTAAGCTTATACATCCAGTAAGCTTATATAGTACGTTATCTTTTTTATATAATAAATCTCTCTTCTTTTTAAAAACGTTTATTTTTAATTCTTACTTTTATAATACTCGTTTAAAATATAACTCGTTTTGTATAATTAAACTCTTTTTTTTAAAGAAAAAGCAGCTTAATATGAAAGTAATATATAATCTTTTATTATAAAATTAACTAATTTAAATATTCTTATCGGCGAGTTATCTTAATAATCTTTAATTATTTTAAATAACGTTCCTATTTTATTACTTTACGGATATTTTTAAAAGTTTTTACGGATAAGAAAATAAAACCTGTAGAGGTTAGCGGTAAGACGGTCGGCGTAAGTATAATTAAAAGAATTTCGAACTTGAAAAAAAAACGTTACTAAAATCGAATAAAATAAAGTTAATTTCTATAAATCTAAATTTAATGTTATCAGACATTATAACAGCTTTAAAAGCGTTAAAAAAGAACTGCTAAAAAGAACCTTTTTTTAATAATATAGGTATAATAACGTCGTATTAGGTTTTTGATATATAGAAAATAAACGCGTTTTAAAATAAAAGAATTAAATATATTAAAAAGTTAAAACCGATACGAAAAATACACGGTTATATAAAGCGTAAAAATATTGTAATTAACTTAATTTCTTTCGAATTTTATCGAATAATAACTTTCGTTACCGGCGAGAATGAAAAAACGTTTCGAACTTTTCGTATACGTTTAAATATATTTATTAAAATGTTAAATTTAATTTAAACCTAATTTATTTTCCTTTAATTATTACTACTTAATATGATTTTTTAATTAATTATTAATAATAAATTATTATAATATTAAAATTCGAAGTTAATTATTTATTACAATACAAAATACTAGTATAAATAGATTCTAAAAATTAATAACGTAGCAGATAAGCGAGCTGCGCGGACAAGCGAGCTGCGCGGACAAGCGAGCTGCGCGGTTCTTGGCACCTTGCAACAACAAATTCAAATAACTCAACTATAACATATCAAATCAACCTAAACCAATTGACTACTTTTTTGCTAACTAGACCTACACCTTTTTTCTAAGTATACGTCTTATATTAAGGCTTGTTGCGAACGTTATATTGCCATTCCTTCCTCTATGCCATATACCGACGGGCCCCGCAACGCGCCTTATAATGCGCCTTCCAATACGTTTCTCGACGTATATTTTTAACGTATTAAAGCCGGACAGGAAATGTTCGCGTATATGGGTTAAGGATTCGGTCAATAATAGTTTTTTAATTGGTCGGCTTTAGTATTTACCGAATAGGAATAATATTAGCTGAGACGCGTTAGGAGGTAATCGGTCGTAGGCAAGTTAAGAAAAAGAAATAGTAATATAGTATCTATAATAAACCTTAATATAATACGTGCATTTAAAAAAAAGCTGCAGATTTAATTAATAAAAAAGTATTTAATTAGTTTGAGTTAATTTGATATGTTGTAGTTAAGTTATTTAAATTTGTTGTTACGAGGTGCTAAGAACTGCGTAGTTCGCTTGTCCGCGTAGCTTGCTTATTTGAGACGTTATATAAAATAATTCTAAATTTTTTTTCTCTTATTACGTATATTTAAATTTTTTACGGTTTTCGGTATTAATAATTATTATAGCCGTTATTATGAAAGATTTTATTAAAAATTTCATTTTATTAAAGTTATACATTTTTCTTTTTACGATAATGTACTATATAAGCTCGTTACGTATATAAACTTATCACGCGTTTTATTTACTATATTTACTATCCAACTTTAATCATTCATTTTTTAACTTTAATAATATAAAACGGTTTATAAAAAATGCTAAAATAAAATTAACCTCTTAAATTAGAAGAATGAACTCGAAACTTAATTATAAACAGCTTTATAAAATATACGACGTTTTCAAATTTACTTTAAAAAATCGAATTTACGGTAAACCTTTTCGTACCGATAATATCCTTTATTTGCGAAAATTAACGCCGACCAAAAAAAAAGAATTTCGACTATTAAACGAATCCTTAACCTAAATAGGTAAACGGCTTTTTTCCGGCTTTAGCATATTAAAAATATAACGAATTCTTTATTTACTTACCGCGTTATAAAACGTATTAAAATTAATTAGGTATTAAATTTTATTAAACAACAAAAAAAAAACTTTAAACGCGTTTAAATCGGAAAATTAATTATTAACGGGTTTTATCCGAAAATTTAGAAATATTTCGCAAATAATTCGAACTTATACGGGTTATTATCGTAAAATACGACATCGTAAAAAATAAAAAATAAAAATTTCAACGAAATTAAATTTTTAATAAAACTTTTTATAATAACGGATATAATAATTATTAATATCGAAAAACGTAAAAAGCTTAAATAAATGTAATAAGAAATTAAAAATAAATTATAATTATTTAAATTATTAATTTTTAAAATTAAGTTATACCGTTATTTATTATTATAATAGAAGAAAATTACTTTAAATTTTAATATTACGATAATTTACTACTAACAATCGATTTAAAACTTGTATTAAATAAAAATAATTAAATAATAAATATATTAGGTTTAAAATAAATCCAGCATTTTAACAAATATATCCGGACGTATATAAAAAATTCGAAAGATTTTTTTTTCTTTAGCAGCTATAAAATTTACTATTCGATAAAATTCGAAAATTATTACGCCAATTATAACATTATTACGTTTTATATACTCGCATATTCTTTTTATCAGTTTTCACATTTTAATATATTTTATTTTTTTATTTTAAAACGCGCTTATTCGCGATATAACGAAAACCTAATATAATGTTATTATACTCATATTACTAAAAAAAGATTTTTTTCGCCAGCTTTTACGACGCGTTTAAATTACTATAACGTCCGATAATATTAAATCTAAATTCGCAAAAGCTAATTTTATTTTATTCGATCTTAATAATATCCTTTCCGAAATCGAAATTTTTCTAGTTATACTTACGTTAACCCTTTTCCCGCTAACTTTTACCGCTTTTATTTTACCTTCCGAAAAAACATTTAAAAATATCCGTAAAATAATAAAACAGAAAAGATATTTACAAAAAGAATTTAAGACTTATTAAAGTAACTTGCTAACAATAATACTTAAATCGGTTAAATTTATAATTAAAAGTTATATATTATTATTATATAAAGCCGTTTTTTTTTGGAAAAAAAAGTTCAATTACGAAAAACGAATTATATCTTATGCAAACGTTAAATGATTAAAAACAAAGGGGGTTTTTTTTTTAAAAAAAAAGAAATATTTATTATATAAAAGGAACAAGCTCTTTTAGCCGAGAAAAAAAGAAGTAATAGAAAAATATAACTAATAAGGGCTAGAAATAACCGTCATAAAAAAGTTAAAACTAAAAAAAGGAAATATAGCCTCTACAACAAGCCCGAGCATAATACGCATACCTATAAAAAAGTTATAAATACGTCTAACAAAAACGAATCCGATTAGTTAAAATTAATTTATAGCATTATAATTGCTTTATTTAAATTTATTGTCGTAAAATGCTAAAAAACGCGCAACAAGCTTATATATGCGACAAACTTATGTAGTACGTTACTATATTTCGTAATTATAACTCGAATAAATTTAAATTCTTTACGAAATATTTCTGAATTTTTCAATTTAATCCGTTAGTAATTAATTTTCTAATTTAAACTCGTTTAAAAGTTTTCTTGCTATATAATAAAGTTTGATATTTAATTAATTTTAACGCGTTTTATAACGCGTTAAGTAAGCTATATATTAGTTATATTTTTAACGTATTAAAATCGGATAAAAAACCTTTACGTATTTAACTTAAGAATTCGTTTATTAATTAATTCTTTTAATTAGCATTGATTTTTATAAATTAAAAGTAATATCGGTTCCGATGTATTTATTATAATATTGGGCTTATAAAGTTATTTAAGTAACTTTATATATAGACTTAAATTTTATATAACGTCTTATATAAGCACACGTAATATACAAGTACGCGTAACACTTCTTTAATTATTTTAATTATGTATCTTCAATTGCTTATATTTTAACATTAATATTATAAAACGCCTTATAAAAAAAGCGAAAATAAACCTAACCATTTAAGCAAAAAAGCGAACCTTCAAACTTAATTATAAAAAGCTTAATTTTATTTAAAAAGTCCTATATTTTACTTAATATATCGTATTATTGATAAACGCGCCCGAACCGATTTTATTTATTTTTTGCAAAAATTAATACTAACCGAGAAAAATCGATTATTAACCGAAGGTTTAATTTAAATACGTAAACTTTTTTAGCCGGCTTTAATACGTTAAAATATAGCTAATATATTATTAACTTGATCCGTGATAAAATATGTTAAAATTAATTAAATGTCGAACTTTATTAAACGGCAAAAACAATTTATATATATTTAAATCGAAAAATCGATTATTAGTTAATTTTATTCGAAAGTTTAAAAGTATTTTATGAATAATTTCAAGTAATTCGAGTTATAATTAAGAAATACGATATCGTAAAAAAGAATATTTATAATTTCGACGAGATTAAAATTTTAATAAAGCTTTTTATGATAATATGCATAATAATTAACAGTATCAAAACACGTAAAAAGTTTAAATAAATATAATAAAAAAATAAATAATAAAAAATAAATTTTTATTATTTAAGTTATTAATTTTTGAAGTTAAAATATACTGTTATTTATTATTATAATAAAGAAAATTTATGTTGGATTTTAATATTATAATAACTTATTATTAGTAACCGATTAAAAATCGCATTAAATAATAATAACTAAATAATATATAGACTAGGTTTCGAATAAATTTAAAATTTAATAAATATATTCGGACGCGTACGAAAAATTCGAAACGTTTTTTTATTTTTAACGATTACGAAAATTATTATTCGATAAAATTCGAAAAATATTACGTTAATAATAACATTATGACGTTTTATATAGCCGCGTATTTTTTTGTATCGGCTTTAACCTTTTAATATATTTTAGTTTTCTATTTTAAAACGTACTTATTTACGTTATATCAAAAACTTAATATAACCTTATTATACCTATATTACCAAAAAATATTTTCTCGCCGGTTTTTATACTACGTTCTAAGTTGTTATAACGTCTAATAATATCAAATCTGGATTCGTAAAAGCTAGACTTATTCTATTCGATTTTAATAAGGTTTTTTCCGAATTAGAATTTTTTTAGTTATATCTATGCCGACCTTTTTCCCGTTAACTTCCGCCGATTTTATTTTACTTTCCGCGAAAACCCTTAAAAATATCCGTAAAATAACAAAATGAGGACAATATTTATAAAAAGAAAAAAGAAAAATTATTAAGATAATTTGCTTACAAAAATATTTTAATCGGTTAATTTTATAATAAAAGGTTATATATTACTATTATATAAAGCTGCTTTTTTTGGGGAAAAAAACGTTTAATTACGTAAAACGAACTATATTTTAAGCAAACGTTATAAGATTAAATATAAACTTTTTTAAAAAAAGGAAATACTTATTATATAAAAGGTATAACCTTTTTTAACCTAAAAAAAAATTGTAACTAATAATAATTAAAAAAAGTAGTCGTAAAAAGGTTAAAACTAACGAACGGAAATATAACGTTTGTACTAAGCCCGAATATAATATACGTATTTATAAGAAAGTTGTAGTTATATTTAACCAAAAAGAAATCCGATTAATTTATATTAATATAATATATTATTATTAAGTTATTGAAATTTATTATTACGGAATGCTACAAAGTGTTACGCATATTTATGTATTACGCGTACTTATATAATACGTTAATTAAATTTTGAATTTTATTTTCTAATTTAAATAACTAAGTTTATTCTCTTCTATTTTTATAAGCCGTTTTATATTATTAATATTTAGAAAAAAACAATTAAAATGAAGTTATTAAAATATAAAAAAAAATTTGAAAAATAATAATAAAGCGTTTGCTTATATAGCACGTTATGAAAAGTCGAATGGGTTTAAGCCTTATTTTTTAAGCCGAGCAAAATATATAGAAAATCATTATACGATATAATTTGTATTACGGCCGGCGAGATATAGCATGATAGCTAGTTAATTGGCGCAATAAACGAAGATTCTAAGCTGAAGAAAAAAAGGAAAGAAAGGCAGAATTACAAAGCGCGTAAAGATTTACAAATATTCCTACTTTTTATGTAGCAGGTAGCTACTTTATGTAATAGCTGTCAGCTTTATGTAACCGTTGCCGGCTTTATGGTTTGATTTTGGTAGCTGCCGTTATATTACTTTCTTTTAAAAACTTATATACGATTAAAAGAAATATGCAAGTTTTTGTTAATTATAAATACCGTTTTTTGCTATTAGTTCGGTTTTTATTTTTACGGCCTTATTATTATCGGGATAATTTTCGTTAATTTTATCGGTAACCGTTATTCGTATTTAGTTTTATAAACGGATCGGTAATTTAAGTACTTTAAAATATTTTATATAAAATTATTTTATTATAATCGGAAGATTTTTAAAGTTAATTATAAAATATTAGATTTTATCGAAATCGTAACCTTTTTATTTAGTTTAATATTATAATTTTTTATAACGTTCGTTAAGTTTTAGTTATTTAATTTATTTTATTTTACATTTTAGTTTATTATTAATTTTTCTAAATAATAATAATATTTAAGTTTATTAAGGTAACGGGTTATTATCGGCTTTACGTAATCGATAGGCATAAAATAAGTTAATTATTTTGTAATTCGACGGCAAATTAAAAATGAAATTATATCTGCGTTTTTTTATAACTTTAAAAAGTTTTATTTATTATAAATTTAAATAAATAATTAATATTTACGTTATAAAGCTTTTTTTACGAAAAAGAACTTTATCGCCGATTTTAAAATTAACTAAATAACGTTTTTTATTAATTTATATTTTTTAACGTTTTTATATTTTTAATAAGGTTTTTTTTTATAAACGTTTAAATATTTTTAATTTATTTAATAATTATTAATATCCGTAAAGTTAATTCGGGTTTTATTTTTTTTTTAAAAATATAACAAAAATAAATTTCGAATATTTTTATTTAATATAACTTTTAACGGAATTATATTAATTAATAAATATTATAATAAATTATGCGTAAAATTTAATGCCGGTATATATACGTTTTAATCGTTTTAGTATTTGTCGATATAAAAAATAAACGTTGATTTAATTTTTAATTTATAGATTTGATAATTTTTTAAATTTATAAAGATAAAATATTTTTATAATAAGATTTTATACTGGTAAGTTTATTTAATTTAACTAAAAATTAAGAAATAAATTATTTTACGTTATTATTAATTTAAATAACAAGTATTTTAAAAAAAATAATATAAATATTAATAATATTAGTTAATTAAGATTTCGCTAATATTAATTTTTTTACTTAATAAAATTATTATAATTTTGTTAAATTTATTAATAAACGTTTATATATAATTATAACCGTAGCAAGTTTGTAACATATTTTTTCTGTCGATAATAACGTAATTTCAAATATTATCCGCAATAAGGAAAAGGTAAAAAAATTCTAGAATTCTATTTTAAAATATTTTATTTTAACGATAATTATAATAATTTCGAATATATTAGTAAATATTTTACTTAAGTTAAAATTAAGTATATTTTTATATTAATAGTTTAATTATTTTGTTTTAATTAAAGTACGTAAATATTTTAAATATATAAACTTTGCGAATAAATATAATACGGAAAAAGAAAATGCAGCCGTTAATTATTTTTTCGGGTATTATTAATTTGTTATCTTTTTTACTTAAATTTTGCGTTTTATTTACGTAACAGATAAGGTTAATTAAATTAATATTTTATAAAATATTTTCGATTCGTATTTTAATCCGTATTTTGTTAATAATAACGATAAAAAAGTTTAATTTTTTTCCTTTTTATTTCGGGTTTTAATTATAAGTAAATTTATTGTTTTTTGTAATAAGGTATCCGCAGTAATATTTGTTTTATTAAATTAATATTAAAAAATAATATCGAAATTAAAAAAAATTAACTTATCGGTTTAATACGTAAAAAAAACGTATTTATTTACAAAATATAATAAAGTTTAATAATTAATAATAATAATAATTTTTTATTTTTAAAGTTTAAAATAATAATATTTGAAAATTTAAATTATAATAAATAATTCTCGGTTTTAAATAAAATACGTTTTTTTTATTAAGGTTATAATTTTCGAAAATTATTTTACGGGTTTTTATTTATTATTTTTTTGTTATTATTAAATAACACTTTTAATTTTATTATAAAATATGTTTATTTTTATTTTAATTAATTAATTAAATTTAAAAAAAATCAGAATTAGGATTTTAGAAATAAGTCGTTTTATTTTTTCGAAACCCCGTTTTTATTCGGGTTTTATTACAAAAAAAATTTTTAATAAACGGTTTAATAATTTAGTTATACCGTTTTTATAATAACAAAATATTCGTATATAATTATAAAATTTTATAAATAAATAAATTACGGTACGGTTATTAAAACTTTATATTTTTATTTTTAAATTATTTTAATTTTTGTTAAATCGATAAAAATATTGACGTTTATTTTTATAATAATACCGAAATAACCCATTTTTTTAAAGTTAAATCGGAACTTTTTAATATTTTTTTAAAGGTTAATTTTATATAACTGGTAAATAATTTTTTTATAGTATTTTTAATAATCTTTTTAAAACCGGAATAAATTAATATATTATTAACGTAAACGTTTACGTAATAATTAAAAAATTTATATAATTAAGTATTAATAAACGATTATTATCAAGTAAAATTTATTTTAAATTTAAATAGAAATATTTTCTATTAAAACTTTTTTTAATAAGTTTTAAATATTATTAAATATTTTAACTTAATAACGATACGAAATTTATAAAACGTTTAACGTTTCGTTAATTAAATATAATACCGTTAAATTAAAAGATTAAAATAAAATAATTTTTTAAATATTAATTTTTTAACGATAATCGATATAAAATTAGCGTTTTAACGAATAAAGTTTTAAGGTAAATAAAATTAAAACGGAATTTTTTTTTATATATAATTTAATAAAATTTATTTTTAATAATTTATTTACTACTTTTTTTAACGAAAAATATTAAATAAGTATCCGGTAAATAAGGGGTTTAAAAGCGGATATCGGCCAGTTAAGTTCTAAAATTACGTTATAGCTAGGTTGGAAATTTAAAAAATGTTGATTTTTCTTTCGAAAAGAAATTTTTTAGGTAAACGAAAAATTTTGGTAAAAGTTTTCGGATCCGTTTTATATATTTCGGATTTTTATTTTTAGGAAAAAGGATTTTTTAACCGTTATATATCTTTTAGTTTTATAAAGCCGTTAACGTTATAACGTTTAACTTTTTATTTATAAAAGGAATAAATTTTTAAAATCACGGAAATTTGTTTTATTTTTTTGTATAAAAATTAATTTTTAATTTATTTGTTAATAAAATAATAATTATATTATTTTTAACGATTTGTATTACGGAAATAAATGGTTTGATATCGTATATATCTTGTATATTTTTTTATTTAATATATTTAACGAAATAATAGGTACGGATACGGATATTAATATAAGGTTATTTTCGGGTTTTTTTATAAACGTCGGAAAATTTGGTATTATTTATTAACTTTTTTTATAACGCGGTTACGTTAATTAACGTTTTTTTAAACTTTAAGGTTAACGTACCCGTTTAGTAGATATCGGGTTAAGAATTTAATTATTAATAAAAATTTGGCTAAAATTAAAGAATTATTAAGTTAAATAATATTTTTGTTTTTGTAATTTAATAATAAATTTTTTTTATTTAATTAAAATCGATTAAAATGTTATATTTAATATTTATAATTTAGAAATTTTAATTAGGAAAATATTTTTTATTACTTTCGAATATTATAATTATTTAGGTTTTTATTTTGCCGGCAAGTTATTTCCGGTAATTTTAAAAAAAAAATTTAACCGGATAATAAAAATTTATAATTATTTTTTTGTTTATTTAACGAAAAAAAGATTAACGAAAAATTAGATTTATGTTTTGGTATTATAAAAAACGGTAATACATAAATTAATTTTATTTATTTGAATTTACGCAATTTTAATAAAAGTTTTATATTTTTTAAGATTATTTATTTTCGTTATTATTAATATAAAAAGGATTATTAAAAAATCTTTAACGGTTTTATTCTTTTTCCGATTTGTTAAAATTAAATAAATCTTTTATTATTTTTATTATAATAATCTTTTTTTGTTATAGTAATTGCTAGTTTTATGTTCCGTTTTGCTATGATTAAAATACGTATTAACTTTTTAATAAACCTTTTTTTTAATTTTCGATAAAGGCTTGCCGGTATTACCCGAAATCTTTAATTTACTAGAATTATTACTTAAATAAGGTTTCTTATTTTTGTTTTTTGGTCTATTAAGGCTATATGGTTGGGGTTTATACTTTTGCTGGCGTTTTTTATAAGCAAGTTAGTTGCTGTAAACGGTTATAATGATATAGTTATAAAAAATTTTATAAGTAATATTAAAATTGCGGTTATTTTTAAAAAAAGCATAAATTAAAATTTAAGAAAATATATTTTTATAAAACTTACTTTTATATATTTTTAATAATTTTAACCTTTTAAACGAAAACGTTAAATTTAAAAATAAAATCGTAAATATTTTAATTTTTGTTAAGCTTAAAAGTAAAAATACGGAAAGTTTTTTTAATAACGGAAATTTAGTTCGAGTTATAATACGATAATTTTAATACCTAAATTATTTCGGTTACGTAAAAAAAAGGTTACGTAATTAATCGATAATAAGTTTTAATTATTTATTTGGCCTTTTTTTAAAAAAAAGTTTATTAAATAAATTATATAAATTTTTTTCGTTTCGAAAAATTAATTTATTTCTTTCGAATTTATTTATAATTTTATGGGTTTAAACGTTAAATTTAGTTTTATTATTATTAAATTTGGCTAAATTATTAACGTAAACTTTGTTTTCGGTTATAATTAAAATTTACGTTATTATTTTCCGTAAATTTACGAAAAATGAGTTATGTTATTATATTAATAAGGCGAAATATGTTAATGTTATTAAAAACGTTATTAATTATATTTTTTTCGGTAAAGGCGGTCGGCGTTGTTAAAAGTAATAAAGGAATAATAATTTTATTTAGTTTAAAAGCGAACGATTTCTTTATAAAATTTTTAAAAAATTTTTGGATATTCTGGTTATCGTTAACTATTTTGTCGATTAACTGCCTATTAAGGTCGGTTTTTAAATAGTTATAATCTTAATTTTGATTTAGTAAATTTTTTATTTTTACGGATTTAATTTCGTTTTACGGTACGTCGTTTTTTGGCGTTTTTTTAAAGTATTTATCGTTTTTTATATTTTGGTTTAGGTTTTAAAAAGGTATTTTATTTTTTGTATTCTTAATTATATTTTTAATTAATTTAAATCGTTTTAAATATTAATTAATTAATAAGTAAATTTTTTAATAAATATTTAGTTTTAATATTAGTTAATTTAGGTTTTGGTTTTGGGTTTAATTTAAAATGCGTTATTTTTTGTTGTTACGTATCGACGTAAAAAAGGTATAATACTTTATTTATTAATCGTTAAGTTAGTAAGGAAGGAAATAAGCTTAAAATAATATTACGGCCGGCAAAATATAGCATAGTAGCTAGTTTATTGGCGTTATAAACGAAGATTTTAAGCTAAAGAAAAGAAGGAAAAAAAGGCAGAGTTGCAGAGCGCGTAAAGATTTATAAATGCCCTTAGTCTTTATATAGCAGGTGGCTAGTTCATGTGGCAGCTGTTAGCCCTATGTGACGGTTGCCGGCCTTACGGTTTGATCCTGGTGGCTGCCGTTATAATTTGCATGATAAATATTATTTTTAATATCTTCAAATACGATAACTGATTAATAATTTTCACGGTTAATGCTAGTAATTTATAATTACAAAGTTTTTATAAAAACTATATTATTTATAATATAAAATATTTATAAAACTATTAAATATATTAAACTATCGACATTATTATTAATTTAATTATTGTTTTTTAAAAAATATTAATCCTAATTTTTAAATTTAATATATAATTTAATTTTAAAAATATACCGAAAATAAAAAAATTATAAAGAAATATCAATAAAATTAAAAGAAAAAAAAATAATAACCGTTTTAATAATTTCGGTATTTAGATTTTAAATAGATATATATAAAATTATAAACGATAATTTACTCGGCTTTTTCGGATTACGAAAACCGTTTAAAATTTCGTCAAGAATCGACGTAAATAAAAGCGGAATAAAGCAGTTTAAAGTTGTCTTAAAATAAAACGTCTAAAAATAAAAATAAAAATAAAATTTTTTAAAAGAAAGAAAGAGTTAATAAAGCCTAGAAATTAAATTAGCAATCTATTATTTTATCTAATTTTGTTTACATGGATACGTCTTTTTTAAGAAGAAAAATAAGTATAATAAATTTTTTTATTTCGAATAAAAGTAAATCCGTTTAAAAGCTTTTAATCCTTATTTCGTACAACTCTAACTCAGGTCTCGCTAGCTCGTTAAGGAGATATAGGATTTGATTGACTAATTTTTAGCGTATACAGCAGTACATTTAGAAAACGAGCTAGAAAAGCCTAAGCTAGCTGATACAACTTAGTTTATCGGTACGCTTATCAATTTTCGTTTCCTTCCCATTTTATCCTTACAACACACCTAAAATCTTTAAAAGCGCGGCTGCTAACGGTTATTTACGATAGGAAACTAGATACATGAACAGCTTTAACCCGCGTTGCTACCTCGTTTCTTCTATGTATCGAGCCCAAAATGGATCACCTGCTATACACGGTTAGCGCGAACGGCCCCACTGCTTACTGTATGACCTGATCGCAGCTGAGGAGATAGCCTGCCTGATGTATCAGCCGTAAGCGCTGCCAAGCGTCTTGGATATAAAGCTTAAAGCGCCGCCAAGCGTCTTGGATATAAAGCTTAGACAAGCTTGGTATTTGATTTAGGCATTGGCTTGGCTATAACACTCGGCCAAAATCGGTTGTCATACGTCGTTTTGCTAGCGGGGTTTGCAATTACAATCGAAGCTTGGTGATATGGACCCTGGCCCACCTCATAAGCGCAGACGGCCCGCAGTCGCTTGTACCGAGTGTCGTCGAAGGAAGATTAGCTGTGATCTTGCTTGCCCTTGCGGGCCGTGTAGCAAGTCTCGCTCTGGCCTGAAGTGCGTCTACAACAATAACGGCACCAGCACCAGCACCAACAGCGCCGACCTCCCAAGTTCCAAACCGGACGACCTTCCGAAGACCGTGGAATGCAGCTCGGATCAGCGCACAAGACCTGATGCCATGGCTCCGCTGAGCCACTACGTCTCCCTTCTGGGTCCGGCAATGTCTAACGAGAACATGCTGGATCTAGAATCTATCTCGTTAGATACGGCAACTTCCCACATTGACGCAAACGAGAACCTCTTTGATTTAATTCTAGACTTTTCAAACCGCCCCGGTTTTGACCCGAAGCTTATGCCAATGAACTCGTGGGGTCTTACGAGCTCTTCAGTATCGCCCGCCCTGACGAATATGAGCTTCTCTTCGCTTACAGCCAACGGTCAAATAGACATGGGAACGCAATCATCCTTGCCGCCGTCCACAAGCTCAAACTCGGTAACACTCCCGGAACGTGTGTCAAATATTGAGTCTGGCACCAATGAGTTTGACACTCAATCGTACAAAGTACTTGTACGGGCTGAGGGAGTGCAATCGCTCCTCCGTGGAGTCGCCGGCTGCACCTCGGATGGCAAGTTTCCCTTGCAGTCGGGGTCTGAGAGCGTCCAGTCTTTGATGGGGACACTTACAAAGCTGGAGCGGGCCGCACGGGAAGAGAGCGAGAATAAAGCGGCATTAAACAGAGGGCCTCCTACAAATGCAGTTCTGGCGGCAAATGCAGCGTGGGACCTACTGCCAGCGCGGTCACAGTGCGATGTGCTCCTTGATGCATATTTCAAGAGTTTTGAATCGGTACTGCGCATTCTTCACGTTCCATCCTTTTTGCAGGAGTATGACCGCTTCTGGAGTCGTTCCAGGTCACAATGGAATTGCGCAGATGAGATATTTGTGTGCAGTCTCCTGGTCGCCATGGCTCTTGGATGTTGCGTATCACTAAATCCTTATGTTCTCAATGACTCGGGGAGGGCTGTGCAGGAGCAGGCCGTCGGCTGGATTGCGTATTCGAGAGACTTTCTGGCACGGAAAATGGTTAAGGACGCGCACTCAGACTTCGAAACAGCCCAGCTCATGTGCCTCCTCACTCTTGCACGGCACACCCAGGCTCAACGCGGGGATTCGGCAAGCGCCAAGTTTATGTTTGGTGACTACGACTTAGCACGAATAGGAATCCAGTTGCGCCTGTACCGTGAGCCAGGTACCAGGTGCGCTCAGAGGTCGACAAAGGAGGTTGAGATGCGTCGACGTCTATGGGCCACAATGCTCGAGCTATCTTTGCAGTCGTGCTTCGATGAAGGGTTGCCGGTCCCTATTGCTCCAGATGGCTATGACTGTGAGCCGCCATCAAATATTGCCGATGAGGACATCGAAGGGGGTTTTGGCCAACAAGGGTTTACTCCCTCCACCATTCTTGTGCTCTTGGCTAAAACGCAGCGCCTTCGGTTAAGGATTTTACATCTGGTCAACTCTCCAGGAACGCCCAAGACTTCCGAGGAGACCTGCCGTATCGCGGCCGAGCTGAACGAGGCATGCAACGCCAATATGAACATACTTAATACAATGAAGCCGTCCGAGCCCACAGAGTTCCAAAGCAAACTTCTAGAAATGTTTACGCGACCATTTCTCCTGGCTCTCCACAATTCATTTCCTGAAAAGGAATTTACCAAACAAGCGGCTTACTACTCACGCCGAATGCGTATGGAGGTTTCGATGCTCCTCCTAGCACCGGCTTCTCCTTTTCAGGGGCCTGAGCCATTGGAAAGCCCGAGTCTTCTGGGCATCCCTGCTTTCGGCCCCGCTGTAGGAACAGCAAACCAGGCCATTACAGCTTTCAATACCACGTCTAACAACACCACTGGGGCAGCCAGCACGCCACCGCCAGCCACAGTAGATGCATATGCGTCGCTGCTCGTCCACAGTAATGGACACGGGCACTTCGTGCGTATACAGCGACAGATGATTGCGTGGCTGTGTCTGGACCTCATCAGCGAGCTGGAAAAGAATGAGTTCCCGACCTTGAATAGGCCGTCGCTGCAACAACTTCGGGGGGTGCTGCGGGTTGCCATGCGCACGTTTGAGAGCCGCATGCGATGCTCCGCCGGTGCGCACTCGGCCCGCGAGTTTGTCGTGTTTGCCGCTGCGGCGGCGTATATTGACGCACTCTTGTTGAGTGGCGGAGAGCAGAAGGGTCAAGCAGGTAGGCAGCAGGAGGTGGATGAGACCATCGCAAGAGCGGTTCTTGAAGCCCTGAACGCTTTCACTGAAGTCTTACATCGAGCTAAACTATAACGCACTGGGACGGATTTGTTTGATGGTGTGCTAGTTATAGCGTAGCTTAGCTACCATAAAACGAGCAATACTAGCAAACGTTCTCCTATCACTGCGTCAATATTTAATCGGCCAATAAACTATGATATCGTTCATCTGGATGGTGCCGCTGATAGAATCAAATAAATATTATTCAGAGTTTCTGTTTGGACCTGATCGTCGTTGGCACTACTTCCAATCCACAAGCATTGTCTCTTCCTCTTTGAGCTGCGTATATCTTACACTATCCTGCCACACCAACGCCCGTTTCTCTATATTCTTAGCCTCCTCACTCACGTCTGCCAACTCTGATCCATTCAGATAGAGCCCGCCATTTTGCCACTTGGGAGCCAGGGCAGCGTCTACCACGTCCTTGGCAGACTTCTCTGGTGTGCGCAGCGCACCGTTCGGAGACGACCAGATTAGAGCAATTACTCGGGCCAATGTCGCAATGATGATCCCGTGCACAATGTTTCGCACGAACCAGTTGCTATTGCGGACAATGCCAGTGGACATTGTGCCCGGATCAACGCCAATAGTAGTGATGTTGTCAAGAACTGGATCTCTAGCTAGGCGCTGCTGAAGTTCTCCACTATAACTCTTTACGTCAACAACGCTGCAGTTAGTCAAAACAGGAAGATGAGGTCTTACAGCATCATAACTAGACACAGTTTGGCTGCACCGTACCGTCGAAACCCACTATGATAAGTTGGATCGTCTATGTTGGTGCTCCAAGTACCTTTTGCAATAGGATCGGTGCTGTCGTGGATGAACGTCTTCCACTTCTCGTCTGGGTAATGCCGCGCAATCATCGGGATAGAAGAATCATGTGCAGCACTGCCTATTATCACGACTCTCCCGCACTCTCGGTCCATGCTCTGCAGCAACAGTAACGTCAACAGCCAGTGGCCTAGATAGTTCGACGCAAAGCTCATATCAAAACCACCCTCCGAGCCGGCCGTCCACGTCTGTCCCTCGAACTCCAGAAACCCGGCGTTGAGCACGAGCACCCGGATGGGGGGGATCTCGCGGCTCGCCACACGACGTTTGATGGCCGCGGCGAACTCGCGCACGCTGCTGAGGTGGGCCAGGTCCAGAGATAGGATCTCGTGCGAAGCCTGAGGCGATAGGGCGGCTTGTAACGCATCGTTGGGTCTACAGGCATCACGAACCGTGTAGATGCCATGGTAAACTGGCAGTTCGGAGCTGACATGAGCCGCAATGGCGCGACCCAGCCCTCCACCAGCCCCTGTCACGAGGATAGTGCCATCCAGAGCGATCATTGTAGCCAATGTCACGGGGTTGAAGGGGTCGAGTAACACGAAACATGCCACAGAGAGGTGAAGGCCTATCCAAGAGCTCAAGTACCGGGGGCTGAAGGACTGTGCTAGGGGTTGTCGCGGGGATGCGGGATAGTTGGTTGTTCACTCGGGGAGATCTGGGCCAAATATTGGCAAGCTAAGTATTGATCCACCGTCAGTTCCCCGGCATCAATTTGCTTACGCGACCAGCATTAGTGGTTATCATGCTGGAGACAGGATCATACTTCGGCACTACAAGGTACTCCGAGACTAGGGGTTGGGGCCATTCCTTGTCAATCAGGGCCGGGGTCCACGAATCCCCAGAGATCTGCGGGGCCCGCCGTCCTGCATATCCCGAGTTTTGGCTGCTGCAGGTGGGTCCCCCTACCCAGCCCCGGTCTCCATTTTCTAATAATTCTGGCCCAAGGATTGACTTGCCTCGAATCCTACTGAATTCTCCGTCTGACTAATCCCTACTTGTTCTTCAATGCAACACCGTTCTGAGCAACTGCTACTACAAGCCGCGTTTCCTCGGGGAATCGCTGCGCAATCGGGAGAAGATCCGACATCATCTTCGAGGTATGAGACTTGAACATCGCATCATCGTTATCATAACCACTGCATTTCGGGGAATACCCAGAATGGCGCTAGCTGGCTTGCAAACGGCATGTTGGCCAGCGCCGTCATGCTTGGCTGCCGCGTTAAAGGTGCCGAACGACACCCAATTCCAAGTACACAAGACGCTGTCGCTTGTTTCTGATCGTACCAGTCCTACCAAATCCGACAAGGAGAGTCCGTGATCGCAGTCTTGTGCTTTGCAATCTACGACTTTTCCAACTTTCATCAGGGCCCATCCACTGTCCATTATGGCGTCACCAGTCCCATCCTCACCTCAACTTCGGCCCAATAGCATATTCGGCAACATGGATCTCGTCAACAGCCTGCCAACTGTGCACGATATCAATATCCCCTTGCTCGTGTTAACCTCAAGCTTAGCCGCCATCCTTCTGAGCAGGATTTTCGGCGGCAGTAAGAAGAATGTGAGCACCGATGTTGATGGCTGTCAACCCGCGCCGCGGATGTGGCAGTGGGAACCTTTTCTGGGGCTCGACACAGTCATTAGTCAAGTACGGGCCCTTCGAGGGGACTACTACCTGGACTGGTTGCGCAAATTGCATGCTGGCAGGCCCAAGACCTTCTCGCTCCGGTTCTTCGGCACTCGGTGGTTCTATACGAGTGAGCCGGAGATTCTCAAGGCCGTCTACGCCACAAACTTTAAAGACTTTGGCGTCGAGCCCATTCGCCGCAACTCCAAGATTACTATGCCGTTTGCCGACAAGGGAGTCAACACTACAGATGGCGAGGACTGGGCTTTCAGCCGCGTCCTGATCAAGCCGTTCTTCGAGCGGGACGTTTATCATAATACGGACCGCATCGCACCTTTTGCCGACCGCTTCCTGGACTTATTTGCCAAGGATGGCGAAACGTTCGATGTTATGCCACTGCTACAGCGCTGGTTTCTGGACATCAACACCGACTTTATCTTCGGCGAGTCGCTCGACTCGCTGATAGATCCGTCTCGCGCTAAGTTCGCCTGGAACATGATGACGGCGCTGCGCGGGGCGCGGCTGCGGGCGCAGTCTCACCGTTTCCTGTGGGCCTTCAACTGGAACTGGTGGTTGACGGCTGTCGACGAGATCCACGGATTCGTCAACGGACATATCCGTGCCACTTTTGCCGAGATGGACGAGCGTGACCGGAAGCAGAGCAAGGGCATGGAGCTCGAGCCTGAGCGAACCGACCTTCTGTGGACCATGGCCCGCCAGATGCGCGGCGATGAGGAGGGCCTACGCTCGCAGGTCTGCCTCATCATTGTGCCCACCAACGACACAACATCGATTTTCATTAGCAACTGCATCTGGTACCTGGCGCGCCACCCAGATGCCTGGGAAAAGCTCCGTCAGGAGGTCATGGCACTAGGCAAGGATGCTCCCCTGACATTCGATATCTTACGCAATATGACATACCTCAACGGGGTCTTGAATGAAAGTAAGTTGGGCCCCTTTGGCAACTCAGAAGTGAGTCTGAGCCAACGGAGACTGACATTGAACTTCCAGCACATCGCTTAATCCCCAACAACGTAACGCAAGTGCGGGCCTGCCTGGAAGACAGCACCTTGCCACTCGGGGGTGGTCCCACCGGCCAGGCGCCGCTGCGCGTGCGCAAAGGTGACATTGTGTCGGTGACCAAGACGGTTATGTACCGAGATCCGGATCACTGGGGCGCGGACGCCGAAGAGTTCCACCCGGAGCGCTTCGAGGGCATGCGCGGCACCTGGGGGTTCCTGCCCTACGGCGGCGGTCCCCGCCGCTGCCCGGCCCAAATGATGGTCCAGACCGAGGCGGCCTACATGCTCGCGCGCATGGCCCGCGAGTACCGCCGCCTTGAGCCCCGTGATCCGGAGCCCTACCGCGCCGTCATGCGCATCGGGCCCTCGAATAGGAATGGCGTCAAGATTGCTGTCTACAAGTGAGGAGTGCCGCTTTCCTTTTATTCTTTTGCCGAGAACTGGTGTATTGATGCGACTCCCATCCCTATTTCTGAGTGGCACGGCAGGGACTGGCATTGTTGCCGGAGAATCTCGTTATGTGGTCTTCTAGGGTGTTGCTTACCATCAATACATGCTTATGATCGAGTACCGGCCGTGGTATCTTGCTCTTATTAATAAGCTTGCTGTTGTGTGACGAGCAATCATACCAGCTGCTCTTGGGTTCTGAAATTCTCGTATCATGGCTTCCTATTAATTTCGAAGCCTCGGCCGGGCAGGCACTGGGGTGCCGCCTTTTTACTGCCTGATAGAAGTAGATCCCTACATTTTATTTCACGGATCGCGTGGTGATGCACACATGCTGGATTTCTCAGTAATTTTTCGCTCATCTCATGGTCGAATCTATCCTTGCCTCTGACCTTCTGGCATTTATCAAACCGTCATATACGAAAGTTGAGTGATCTGATTAAGCTGAAGCTTGCCATTGCTGAGTGTTTCAGAATCAGGGTCGCTGAAGGTGGTGCTCAGGTGGGTGAGCTCAAGCTGCATGGAGACCGACAATCTGCCTAAGCACCTGGGACCCAGGATGAAACACTTGTATTCCTCGGTAAGATCTACAAGACAATCACCGAAGATGTCATCAATGCATAAATTGCGAAATCAGTGAGTGATATGCCTATCTACCACTTGAAGGTCTAATTACGTATTAATCGACGGTTTTTGTTGTGGTGTTTGCCTTTCTGCTGAACTGCCTCGCTCGTTCCCTCAGTGACTTGGGGCTTCTATTAGCCCGACTCAAGCATTGCATATGCCCCCGAACGCCTGATTAATGTACAAATACCACCTCTATTGAAACGGCATACGAAAGCGAGCAGAGATTGGTGGGTTGGAGTCTGTTTGAATGCGGTAAGCGTGGGGGGTTCAAACATTACCCATGAGACCTTGCGGGGTCCACCGTTTGGCAGCAATTGCAATAAGACCGCCTACGAGGCACAAAGTGCCACTGAACATGGATACTTGGTAAAATCCTCCGTAGGTGTTGACGATAGCCCCGTTCACAGGCGGGCCGACGAGCCCTCCAATACCCGCAATGGCCATGCCCATACCCATATAAGTTCCAAAATTCCGGGCGTCCTTCGGACAAGTGGAAAACGCAGCGGACCCACCCGAGATGAGAGTACCAGAGGTGAACCCAAAAAAAATCGCATACACGATCAGACCCGCATTATTGTCTGCGGCGTTCATACAGTAGATGACGATGCCGGTAATGACGCCTCCAAAGCCAAACATGTTGATTTTGCCCCATTTGTCGGCAAGCACACCGGGTATAATACGGCCAAACGTGGAAGCGGCGTTGAGGATCGAGAGCAAGTAACCAGCGAGCGTCGGACTCATTCCCCGTGTGGTGGCGTACGTCGGGAGGTAGAAGAACGGGGTGAACATGCCGAAGAACATAAAAAAGAGAGCGACGATGAGGATGACAAAGCGTGCTTCTTTATAAGCCGACAGAAGCCAGAAGTCGGTGTTCCGCGGGGGTAGCCGGGGCTTGACGCCCAAGAAGGCCAGCAGCATGAAAGGCAAGATCATAAAGCCAATGATACGTACTGACCAGCCAAAGCCAAGTGAGCTTTCGTTTAGCATCTTGGATAAAGCAATGGGAATGACGATGCCACCAATGGATGAACCGGCAGCCACCAGACCAAGTGAACCGGCGCGATTCTTCTCGAAGTATTGTGAGACGGCGGCAAATGCTGGGATTTGCAAGAGACCCATAACAAGGCCCATCAGAACACCCTGTACAAGCATGGTCTGCCAGTACGTCTTGCACAGACTGAGCATCATCATGGAGAAGACGTAAAGTACCAGCGCCGGCTGAATAACCTGCCATCACTATGTTATTGCCTCATCCTCAAGGAATCTTGATTGCCAGCACGGCCAGCTGATGGTCAGAAACGAGGAGCAACTCACCTTCTCGCCATAGCGATCAAATAGGGGTCCGCTGAGCATGCCAGCGAAGAACTGGAGGAATATTGCCAGAGAGCCGATCCACGAGATCTCGGAGGCCGACCGGTCTTGCAACTGGTGGGTGAGGTAGTACTGTTCAAAGGTACCGAACGAGTTGGCGAAGCCTAGGGTGCTGAAGAAGATAGCACCACCGCCGGCCGCGGCGAGCCAAGCGCGGGCACCACCCTCGGGCGCGGGTCCAAACTCGTCGACGATAGGATCCGCCTTCTCATGAGCCGTGGTGGTGAACTCTTGTGAACCATGTCCCTCGGCCTGCAGCGACCCTCTGGGTACCACAGGCTCAAGTGCAAGTTCAGCCGCCATTGTGTAGGACAGGTACTGGTGTAAATACTGATTGTTTAGTGGACAATCTAAGCGAGGTAGTGTGACTTCAGAAGCGTGCCAACCTTCTCAGGAGCTCGGGTCGAACAAGCTGCGATGAAGTAGGACTCTGTGAAGGATGAGTGCAAGATCGCACTAGTCTGGTGGATCAGGGGTCGAGACTGTGGGAAACCTCGCTGATGGTTGTTGAATACAGGCTGATAAACAATTGACTGGGGTTTGAGGGATCTGAAGGCGATTTTTGGCCTAAGACGAAAGGAATTTGGACAAAGCACTTGTTCAGTCACATTTCTTAAAGGTGCAGTCAGCGAACACTTATACAGGAGAAATGGGTCGGGCCCGTCGGGGCGGGTTCGGCCTCGGGGCCAGAGCGGGGCTCGGTCGGCCGTTGCCGTTCCAATCGGAAAATAGCGACCTGCACAGACCAAAAACGCAACTGCTAACCCGATACATGCTTCTCCTGCATGCCACCAGATTTGCTTAGGTACCTCATTATCTGAATTTAGGCATGGGCATGAGTTCCTCCAGCACCCGTAGCCCATTCCACTGCGTATTCACCAGGATCACTACCTACCCGCTTTCACCACTCAGTCTCTCCAAGCAACACTGCCGGCTCGTACAGTCACACTCGCACCGCATGTCGTACAACGGGTTGGTGTAGCTTCATATGAGTGATCTTCATTTTATCGACTCCATTTAAAGATCTCGTCAATGCTAGAGGGAGTCATGACTGAGCCCGATGGACGAAGTAGACGACCACCAACGTAAGTTGAGGTCCAAGTCAATATGTCTCATTCCTGCGCCAACAATAGGGACCTAGGTCTTGTACTCTCTGTAGGAGACGGAAGATTCGATGCAATCGAGAAACGCCATGCAGCAATTGTCTGCGGTCAAGAAACGAGACTTGCGTCTATGAAAGTCCCCACCATCCTCCTCAGTCTTCCCGTGCTCGTCTTGGCCAAGGCCAAACGGTGTACTCTGGGCCGGTTCCGAGGTATCGAGAGCCAATGCCGTTTGACGGTGCATCCAGTACAAGCAGGTCGACTCTTCCGAGTCATCCGCCAAGCTCACTGGCAACCAGCTCAACAGGCGCATCAATACCTCCAAGCCAGTCCTCGATTCAAGATGCCGAGTCGCTGAGGTTGAAGCTCAGGATCCGAAATCTTGAGGAACAGCTGTCAAAATTGGTCTCAAGGCCCGCTAATTCGTCTGTTTCGACTCCGAACTCGAACATTCAGACGTTAAATTCAACTATCAGCGGAACCTTTCACGTTCATTGTGAAGGCGGCTCGCTCGGTCAACGACAAGCAATTGCCCGGAGCGTTACTCATAAGACACGTTTATTTGGCCAGAGTCACTGGGCAGTCAATAGCGTCCTCTTAGTAAGGAGCCAGGAGACCTTCCAATGACAGAGCTCTTTCTGGTAAGCAAGCCGACTGACCAACGCATAGATCCGTGACGTCTTCGAGTCGATTGATGCGCTTTTACGGCAAGAGACAACGAAAGCCTGGTCTAAGATACAACGATGTAAATCTTTAGCAAGAGCTATCAAAGCACAGCGAACATCGTCGTGGCTCCCTTTAGCCACGCCCGATTTACCGCCTAAAGAGATTGCCGATGCTCTAGTTGATTGCTACCTTCGATCAACTGAGGCCGTTCACCGAATCCTGCATATTCCTACCTTCCGTCGGGATTATGAGGCAGTCTGGATATCTGACACAGCTTCTGACACGGCTTTCCTTATTCAGCTATCGCTCGTACTCGCTCTTGGTGCGACTACATATGATGAACAGTTTTCATTGCGTACCTCGGCTACTCGATGGGTTTGCGCGGCGCGAACCTGGCTGTCGGAGCCAAAGTCTAAATCGCAACTGGATATCCAAACTCTCCAGACCAGCATTCTCTTTCTGATCGCACAGGAAAGAGTAGGAGTCGTCGATGATTCGACTTGGATTTCGGTCGGGGCATTGCTTAGGAAAGCAGTCTACATGGGACTGCATCGAGACCCTGCTTTGCTGCCCCCAAGAACGCCATTCGCTGCCGAGATGCGTCGAAGGCTATGGAACACGATCCTGGAGCTGACTCTTCAATCGAGCTTGGCATCCGGGGGACCTCCTTTCATCTCTCTTGATGATTTTGACACAGCACCTCCCGGTAACTTTGATGATGACCAAATCATGACCGACGATCCAATCCCACAACCACCAGATCATTACACACAGGTCTCCATCGCACTAGCGCTCCGTGAGACATTCCCGCAGCGCCTAGCCGTGGCGAAGTTTCTGAACGATATCGCATCTCCTGTCGCATATGAGAAGACTCTTCAACTTGACGCAGAGCTGCGCGCCGCTTACAAGTCACTGGGATGTATCTTGTCAGCTTATAGCCGTTCGACTACAGGTTCCGCGCCTTCTCAGTATGAGATTCGCGTGGTTGATTTCATCATGCATCGATATCTCTTATCTCTCCATGGTCCTTACTTCGGTGCCGCGTTCAATGAGACGGTTTACGCCTTCTCCCGGAAGGTGGTTGTGGAATCGTCTTTGAAGATTTGGCGTGCGGCTTATCCAGTATCAGTCCAGCCCCTCAAGGGTGCGGTTGTGCCAAAGGCAGACGAATTGCAGCGGCTCATAACCTGCTCGTCGGGGTTTTACCCAGCCGGGGCCATCCATGCCGCCTTCCTCATCGCGGTGGACCTCCGGATGCAGCTAAAGGAGGACGACAGCCTCGAGCCTATCCCACTGCGACCTGACTTGCTGTCTGTACTCCAGGAGTCTAGAAGCTGGTGTCTGCAGGTCATTGAAGCCGGAGAAACTAGCGTCAAGGGCTACCTTCTGATGAGTATCATTGCGACGCAGATCGAAGGGCTCATGCACGGTCTCGGGGAAGACGAGATTGCCGGTCTACTGGTCAAAGCTGTGGAAAACGTTGAAGAGAAGTGCATGCCGATACTAAAGACTATGGCGTCTAAAACCCATGGTGAAGGCGAAGAGGCCGGTGGTGGACTTCAGCAGTTCCTGTCGGCCGAATGTAATGAGACAATGGAGGATTCGGGGTGCATGGTGAGTGAATACGCACTGTCGAGCCTCCCCGCTTATGCTTAACTAACGAAATTGTTAGTCATCAGATACACTCTTTGATTTCGCTAACACAGAATCGATGGGTTGGATCTTCAATGATAATCCTAGCATGGGCTCGCCGTCACTTTGGTGACGAATAGCTGTACATCTTATTTATATGAAAAGTGTCACAGCTTTTGCAGGCTTGCCTTATTTAGCTTTGTTTGAATTTCGATGAAAATTCTACAAGACATATTAGATACAGAAGCTATGTCCTACAACTGCGTATTCGTGGATAGATATCGCAAAATCGACGCCGCTATTGCATTGCTAGCAATAGCGTTATATATGGTCAATTCTTGACTATAACAATAGAGATCATAATTTCTTGCCAAGTTGGTAAACGTCGTGTTGGTATAACTGCTTTTAAATCTTGAGAGGGGTTAAGAGGGTCTGTTCGAATGTAGGCGAATTGGTATTCGTTACCTTAGGTCTTGCCATCCCTCTTAACTATTGTTCCTTGATTGCTTCTTTATTTACGTGTTCAAGTATCGCGGTCTTCGTATATCTCTTTCATTGTTCAAATCCTTCATTAAAGTCAACGACCCTAGAAATCAGGATGACTTACAGTTATTGTCATAGAAAGAACATCAAATTTCATCATATATGGTGATCCTTATATGAGATATCGCACTGCAACTAAGTTTAGACAAACTGACTATGCCTTCTGACACTCAATGATGGAGAAATCCCCAAACGCCGCCTTATGCACAGCTGAAATTTTCAATCCTGCCCGGCCGACGATGTTACTGAAGCCCTCGATCGTCCTCTCTTTGCCTCCAATGGTGGCTAGTAGTAAGTCTACCATCGCGGTGGGCCGGCTAGGTGGGTTGCTCAGCACCGTCTCCCCGATCAACACTTTGCTGTCCGGCTCCATGGCATCGCTCATATGCCTCAAGATCTGGACGCATTCTTCGTCGCTAAAGTCGTGAAGACATCGACGAATGAGGTAGATTAGGGCACCTAGAAAAATCGATAAGCAGTATGTCAGTACCCAGGCAATTAGGGAAGAGAAGGAGTGCTGACTGCCCAAGTTCGAGCAGCCGAGTTTGAAGAACTGACCTTTGATAGGCTGCTCTTTGTGGAAATCCATGTCAATCATCTGAGGACGCAGCTTATTCTCGCTAGACATGCCTTTCGCCACCTCGATCACCTCAGGCAGATCCTCCAGCACGCAGCGGTCGAGCGGCAGGCCGGGCGTATCCTTGCAGATTGCCTCGAGGGTGTGGCCCTTGGCGCCCCCTACATCCACAACCAGAGGCCGGTCGGAGGATTCGGCGGCGCGCCTGGCAACCCATTCGTAATTGTAGATGCCTGAGAGAGGGTACATGTTCTCCATGGACGACATGGCGAGCGCCATATTGGCCACCCGCTCCGGTTGTCGATACATGATCTCCGTCGCCGTCAACTCCGGGTGGCCCTCGGCGAATGCCTTGATGCTGTGGAGCCGGCCCGACGGCTCCCTCATGCCGTACGTGTCGAAGTACTGCGGCATGTGGACGAACGAGGACAGATACTCGTCGAATCTTGCACGGGTATTCGTCAGAAGATTCGCTGTTTCGCTTGAGACGAAACACGGGGCTGGGTAGAAAGGGGTAGCACATTCTATGGGTCGAAATTTTGGGGCGCTGCTGTATAACTTACCCGATAATCATCATAGCACTGAGCGGATTGACACTGGCATAGGGCCGGGACCTCGCCGTGTGCGCGACTTGATCTGTACCCTCCTGCTTCAGCATGCCAGTCGCAATTAAGACCCAGCAGAGACGAGCTTGATAAGAAAGCACAGCCTGATCAGCAAATTTCTTAAGATCAGGGATCACAGCATTAGATTTTGAGTGCAAGCTCACTAATAAAACTCTCATCGCCGCCAACCTTGGCAGCGAGTTCCTTGTACGAGATGGTGCCGACGGTGGGCATATTCTCGAGGACTTTCCACTTAACGAGGAGCCGGATGGCCGTGCACTGCACAAAGCCCATCATCAGGTCGCCGAGGTCGTCGCGCGGCTGGTTCACCACCTCAACAGTGCTCCTGAGAGTCTCGACAAGCTTGGCATGGTTCTCCGGCGAGGTCTTGACCCCGTCACGGACATCTTTGGCGGCATTGGACAGCATGGCCGCCAGGGAGTCGAGCTTTTCCGCGACAGTTGGGGTGGGCAGGGTGGAAGATGACATTGTGGGATTGGTTGACGATGTCTGCTTAGGCCAAAAGGGCTGGCGGTTTGGTGAAGATGTTCAGATTGCTCAGGGTGAGGTTCAAGCAGGTAGACTTGTAGAGAAGTCACTCAAAATTGAAATGAGCATTGTCCGTTACTTTCAGAGAACACTTTTTGAGAGATCGCGATATATTTATTCCGGACAAGACGTATATCTAGCTGACGACCATGCCTCGCAATCCGACGAGAGTCGTATTATTCGGGCTCGGGTACGGTTCTGTCAGGTATGAAATCC
The DNA here is from genome assembly GCA_004155915.1 of Monosporascus sp. CRB-9-2. NCBI lineage: Eukaryota > Fungi > Ascomycota > Sordariomycetes > Xylariales > Monosporascus > Monosporascus sp. CRB-9-2. The sequence goes on along the minus strand of QJOA01000624.1, from coordinate 2,973 downwards.
CAAAACCATGACAGGTGTACATATCAAGTGTCTCTCCACAAGATAGAACGTGCTGCAGTTGAATCCATTACCCCTGTGCCAATAGATAAAGTTCAGGGGCCCACAGCCAAGATTCCCGAGAGCGTGCAGCTAATTTACCAATATTAAAAAGAACGGAGAAATCGGCGTCGGCACGGGCTCGGGATATTGAGCCAACCCCCTCACACCCCACACCGATTGCGTCGCCAGGGGTTTCCCGTGGACCTACCCCCAGTTTAACGGGTGAGACCTAAAGGCTCGGGAGGCGAGAAGGATTTGAACAGGGTGGGACGGACGCCATGCCGCACAAAGTTTTAAGAAGGTTAAGATACTATGGTATGGAGGGCTGTTAACCACAAAGGGGCAAGTACCAAGCCGACACCAGGGGCGTTGCCTGGCTCTTCTGCGTTCAGAGCAATGTACCACGCTGCAAAAACACCCGCCCCACTGTGGTCATTGCGGCCTCGTACAATAGTACATGTTGTTGTCTGCTCCTGAGAATGTGAGACTGAGGCCACTTAAAACGAGCCATCCTATTGGGGCTATATTTTATTTTTCCTAAGCACTTTGACAGCTGTCAGCTTCCTAGTAGCCTGTATGTAACCCGCCCATGCCCCCTTAATTCCCGCTCCTAGCTGATACACTGATTTTGTATGTAATTTTTAACGTTTTTAATTAATATTAATATTTTAATAACATAACTGTTATATTTTAATATTATATAAAATATAACATATTATAACGTCCCATACCACCTTATCGGATGCATTACCTTACCGGATAGTTTTTAACACTTCGTAATAACAAATTTAAATAACTTAATAATAACATATTATATTAATTTAAATTAATCGGATTTTTTTTTCTTTAAATATATTTATAACTTCTTAATAAATCTATATATTATATCCAAGCTTATTTTAAACGTTATATTTTCGTTTTTTCGTTTTGATTTTTTTATAATAATCTTTTTTAATTGTTATTAGTTATAATTTTCTATTATTCTTTTAAGCTAAATAAATTTTTTTTTTATATTAATTTTTTTTTAAAAAAAACAATTATTTTTGGTTTTAAAACGTTTATTTAAAATATAGTTGGTTTCGTATAATTAAACGTTCCTTTTCCTGAAAAAAAAATAATTTTATATTATAATAATACATAACCTTTTACTACAAAATTAATTAATTTAAATATTTTTGTTAACGAATTATTTTAATAATTTTTAATTTTTCTTTATAAATATTTTTAAAGGTTTTTATAAAAAATGAACCAAAATTAGCAAAAATTAATAAAAAAACGGTTAACGTAAATATAATTAAAAAAGGGTTTGATTAGGAAAAAACGTTATTAATATCGAATAAAATAAAATTAATTTTTGCGAATCCAGATTTAATATTATTAAATGTTATAATAATTTAAACGTACCGTAAAAGCCGACACAAAAATCTTTTTTAATAATATAAATATAATAACGTCGTATTAAGTTTTCGATATATGATAAATAAACGCGTTTTAAAATAAAGAAATAAGATATATTAAAAGATTAAAGCCGATACGAAAACAGTACGGGTATATAAAACGTAATAATATCATTATTAACGCAATATTTTCGAGTCTTATTGCATAATAATTTTCGTAACCGTCGAAAATAAGGAAATATTTCGAACTTTTCGTATACGTCCAAATATATTTAATAAAATATTAAATTTATTTTAAAACTAATTTATTTATTATTTATTTATAATTATTTAATATAATCTTTTAATTAGCTATTAATAATAAATTATCGTAATATTAAAAATTAAAAATTTTATTATTATAATAATAAATAACGGTATAATTTAATTTTAAAAATTAATAATTTAAATAATTATAATCTATTTTATATTTTTATATTACGTTTATTTAAATCTTTTACGTTTTTCGGTATTAATAATTATTATATCCGTTATTATAAAAAGCTTTATTATAAATTAAATCTCGGCGAAATTATTAATATTCTTTTTTATAATACCGTTTTCCATAATTATAACTCGAATAAACTGAAATTATTTACGAAATGCTTTTAAATCTTTAAATAAAACCTATTAATAATCAATTTTTTTAAATTAAACGTATATAAATTTTTTTTTACCGTTTAATAAATTTCGACGCCTAATTAATTCCGATATAATCCGTAACGTACTAGGCTAACAAAATATTAGCTATATCTTTAACATATTAAAACCGGCTAAAAAAATGCTCGTACATCTAAATTAAAAATTCGGTCGATAATTAATTTGTTTTCGGTCGGCTTTAACCTTTACAAATTCAAAATAATATTAATTAAGAAAAATTCACCGTAATATTATTTATTTAAAATAAACTAAAGTACTTTATATATAAAACTAAATATTATATAATTAAATTTTAAGTTTGGTTTTTTAACCTAAATAAGTATATTTATTCGTACGTTTTTTATAAACCGTTTTATATTATTAATATCGAAAAATAAATAATTAAAGTTAAGTGATTAAAATGTACTAAAAGTTTATCCGATAAGGTAGGGCATCTGATAAAGTAATATAAAACGTTAGTAATATATAAAAAATTAGTTAAATTTTTATTAAATTAATAACTTTTTAACATTTTTAACTTTTTTAACCTTTTTAAATTTCAGCTTTTTTAAAAATATCGTTAATATTATAATAATCGTAAAAATTAAAATTTAAAACTAATATTTATAAAAAAATATAAAATAATTTTATAATTTAAGCAGTTCTTTTATAATATCGTAATCTTCGCCGTTATTAGAACCGCTTTCGGGCTGTAAGAAAAGATGTATTATGTTATATTAATTAATTAAAAAAGCGCACTTTAAAAAGAAAGCTTGCAGACGTAACGGTATAATGTTATTATTATTATTATTATTATTATTATTATTATTATTATATTATTATTATTATTATTATTATT
>QJOA01000623.1:0-38873 GCA_004155915.1 Monosporascus sp. CRB-9-2 | reverse complement strand
AATTGCTAGCTCCACTGAGCCACGAGCCCCTTGTCGGGTCGTATCAGCGACTGTTGCTGCATACGTTCTTATCAGGATTTATGGGGTCCTGTCCTAGCCCTGTCTGGCTGTAGAGGGCTGTATTTTTACAGGAAACTAAAATCCATTATCGTAATTACTTTTAATTCTTATGTTACTGTATAATATATCCCTATTTTCCGTAATTATAACAGATAATTAAACCCCCTTTTAATTAAATAATCCCTAACTTTATAAATCTTAAATAAGTTTTATAAAAAGTTAAAAATAAATTGCATTTTTTCCCTTAATTAACTTTAAAATATTCGGATTTCGGAATAAAATTTTTTTTTCTTTTTTTATGGGTTTTTAAATTATCGTTTATCAATTTTTACGGCTTTAGCGATATATTTATTAAGGCTTATAATTTAATCTTTTTTAATTAATTCGTTTTTAACGTTTTCTTTAAATCATTTATAAAATATATTAATTATAATATTATTTTTATCGCTTTCGTATCCGGCCTTAACGGCCAAGCTTTTAAATATTACGGCATACTTAAACGTTAATTCTTTTTATCGTAATTAACAAAGTTTTTAAATTACGTTTTATTTTTTATCCGGATTAGTAAAATTATTTTAAAAATTATTTTTAAAATTAATATAATATTTAAAAACTTTTTTAATAACTTTTTTATCGGATTTTCTAATTTATAAGTAATTTTATATAATAAACTTAAATTAATTTATAATATTTTTAATAAGGTAAATTATTATAATAAAAATTTAATTTAATAAATTTTCCAGTTTTAAAAATCGAAAATATGCCTTAATTTAAATAAGAAATATTTAAAGGTTTTTTTTTATCGTAAAGTTCGAATTTTTAAACTTTAATTTTAATAATTATTATAATTAATATTACGGCCTTAAATTAATTTTTAAATTATTTAATTTTATTTTAAATCGCGTAATTTTTATTTAAAATTATTAAATAACGTTATTTACGGTATTCGATATAATATTAATATTAAATATTATTTAAAATTTAATAATATTATTAAATAAAAATTTATAATATATAATAATTATAAACTTAAATAATTATTAAACTTAATCGTAAGATTTATATTAATAATAATAACGTAAAAATTTACAGAATAAAATAATAATTACGTTTAATAATAATAAATAATTATAAATAATTTAAATAATTAATTATTATTATAAATTAATATTATTTAAATTATAAAAATAATAAACGTATATATATTTATTTTAATTTAATATATTCGAATTAATTCGATTTATTTATAATAATTAAGTTTCGTTAAGCCTGTTAAACCCGTCGAACTATTTCCCCTGCTCGACTAACTCGAAACGCCAAGCCTTATTTTCTCCACTAAACCTATTAAGCCGGTTACGTAAGCCAAGACCCTTTATCGGAGATATCCATATATCCTCCGACCGTCTGGCAATGGGCCAAGTTCTTAGGTTATAACACTTTAAAAAAGTTCGAAAAAAAGGATAAGAAACTGTTTAAAGTATCAGGGTTTCCGCGTACTATTCCCTTTCTTTTAAATAATTTAAGTAACTTTATCTTTTTTTCTTGGGGGAGTTTTTTTTCGTAGGATTGGATTCTTTTAATGGACCATTTTTTAAGCTTCGTTTCGCCTTTTTTTAAAGCGTTAATTCTTTTATATTGTTTTTTAATGCAATAAGTACTTTTTTTTAAAATTATTCGCCTTTACTTTAAGCGGAACGTTTTATAACGCTTTTAATTATATATTTATATTACGCGAATTTTTAAAGCTTGACGGTTTAAGTTAAAGCGTATTTAATAGTTATATTATTATGTTATTTATTTGTTTTATTATATCGTTATATTTTTTGCTTTAAAGTTTTAACTTTTTAATATTATTTTTAATTTATTAATATCTTTTTCTTTACGTTTTAACGTTACGTTTAATATTATTTATATTAATATTTAAGGACGTATAAAGCTTATTTAAATCGGTTTCGGATTGTTATTTTTAAATAAAGGTTTTTAACGGTTATTAAGATAATAAAGCGTTTTTTATTAAAAATGCTTTGTCTTTTTATTTTTTTTCGTTAAAGAACTTTTCGTTTTAAGGAATTTTTTAATCGAAAAGTGGTTTAGATAGAAAAAAAAAAGGTTTTCGTTTGTATACTCGTTCGTTATCATTAATTATTACTTAACCTTTTCTTAAATCGTTAATTAAACGGTTTTTTTTAAGTTTTATATTTTATTTAATAATTTAACTTTTAATTTGCAATTAATTATATATATAACTTATTATAGTTACCCATTAACCAAAAGATATTATTATATTAATAATTACAGTAATCGAATGCAGAAATCTGGCGTGATTGTTCTGGGTTGGTTCTTTAAGTTTTAAAAAAGGACAAATCTAGTCCGTAAGTAATCGCCCTTACATATACGATTAGATAACAAAGGAATATCAGTGGACAAAGGCTGTTCCAGGCAGCATTCTGCTGCCTAGCCTGAACAAAGCCCATCAGCCACTAGCACCTCAAAGCATCAATTGCCAACATTAAGCGATAAATATATTTAAAATTATAAAAAATAATAAATTAAAATATTAAACGTTTCCGAATGTATAAAACTCTTTATATAACGGTATAAACAATTACTTATTAATATTATTATTTATATAATATGATTTTATTAAGGCGAAACCTATATCGCTATAAGGACTATTTATTATAGATACGATATTTATTTACGAAAGTTTTAAATAGATAAACGTTTATTTTAAAAAGGGTTAAATAGGTAACGTGGGCTTGGCAATTGCGCAATCTATTGTGCAATCGGTGGACTTCGGTGGAATTGCTTCGACCTCTGGCAGGCAGGGAGAAAACGATGGGTGGGTAGAAGTATATGCCAGATCTCATTGTTGGTATTTAAAGAGGCTGGCTTGGAACATACTATATTATCAAAGAAGCAAAAGTCTGGAAGCAACTAACGGTTATAACGCGGAGTTATACATAGAAGGACCATGGACCGAAAGAGATGTTATGATATGTTCTCGTGATTTAATACATTATTCCATACCAAAATCATATTCTTGGTAATGCTAACCGTATGCTAAAGCCTGCTGGCCTCGACCATGCTTATATAAAAGACGCGACTTGATTTTAAGCAGTTGTTACGGTATCCGGGGAAGCTTTGGTGTGCGCAATAAGTTGATGATCGAGAAATTAACACTCCAACATTCTCGTTTCATCGTTGTATGGTTTTAAATCCCCCATTTTTGGCACATAAACACTGCCCACCTTCTTTTCCTTTTGTCGCTGAATATTTCAGAAACCTTCTCACGTAAATATCGCCAACATCATTTTCCTCCTACCAAATTTCAAAGGCAATCACCGCCGTACCAGCCGCAGCGTTCCGCAACTCGGCTGCCAAATTGGCCAGGATCGGTTATCTTTATTCTCGAAGATGTATAGGTATTGCTCCCGTAATCCCGACTTCTTGAGTGCCTCGTTCTCTTGGTTCATAATATTGATATCGTCGCCGTAGGTTGCGACCGTGTTGAATACGCTTGGCATCGTCAGCGTCAGCGTATTTGGCGCCATGTTTGCGGTTGACGAGGCAGGGTCGATAACTGCGTATGACAGGTTAAGCCGATGTACGTGAAGTTAAAGCAGTGACGAGATGGGAACAAAACGGGAAAAGCCAGATATCATGGGATGGAAATTCGTTGATGGCAAGAATTAACGGCAATTCGCTAAGTGAGCCGTGTGAAGTTTGGTGATAACTGGGCAAGGTGGCAACTTATAGGTAGTAAGATAAGAGGGAAAGTTTTGCAGACGGCGATAATTATTACCAAGTTACCAACTTCTGATGGCAATGACTAATGACAAGATACCGACTGTGCTCTTTAGGGTTGATGATTACCATGGGAGGTGATGTGACGTTGCAGATGGCAAGGTGAATGTGAAAGTTTTGTTGATGGCAACGATAACTGTACTGCGGATGAACCGAGGTCGATGGTGACTGCAATAGGCGATGTTTGCTTGCCAATATCGAAATAGAATTGTGGACGATGTATGCTTGCAGATTTCAAATGTAACGAGGTTGTTAATGAATACGAGAAGTGATGTATATTTGGAAATTGCAAGATGAATTGGCGATAAATATCAAACTTCTCGTTCCATGTGATATTGTTGTTGTATAGATAAGGTAAGTCTGCCAAATGTATCATGCAGTTGAAGAAGCTCAATTAAATCCCAGCCGGCAATCCGATGGATAATGTCATCATAGCCGGACGAGAATCTCTAGGTTGAACACTGTATTAGACATATAAACTGTATCTGGATATGTGTTACACGTCCCGAGAAGTCCAAGATGATCACCGTAAGGCTACCCAACAGTCCGTAATCTATCACAAAGGGATTATACCCAGCCGGGAGGTGGGCTGATTTTGGCTATCTGCCATACATCGGCTATGAGACTAACAAGCTCGTCAGGAAGCGGCCCAGCTGTACATGCTTTCATATTGCTTTCTACCTGTTCTAACGAGCTCCCTCCTAGGATTATGGCATCTCCATACTGGCCACTTAACTCAGAATGGTGCAATAGCCAGCGTAAAGAGACTGCATGACCGGCAAGACCGAGCCTTTCGGCGGCTTTGGACAACTGATATGCTGCCCTGATGACGGCTCCACTGCAATACCATTCTCTGTGTAAATCACCTATACGGCCCTTAATGATAGGCTTTAGCATGGTCTTCTCTCATTTCTTCGAGTGGGCTTACATTTTCTGTCCACCGCCCGCCCTGTATCCCCGTCAAGGGGTCAGCTGTACTTGTTCCAGAGAATAGCCCCCCAGCAGCGGGCGAGTAAGCATAGAAGCTTATCCCGTACTTGCGCAGAACGGGCAGTAGGGCTTCCTCTGCAACACGGGAAACGGCGTTATAGTGTCCTTGATAGACGGAAGGCGCAATCCACCCATTGCGTCTACAGAGATGTACAAGCTGCTCTACTTCCGTAGGAGTAGTGTTGCTGATTCCGAAATATTTGAACTTTCCGGCTTTGTAAGCGTCGTTCATTGCGCAGCACTGCTCTTCGAACGGAGTCTTCCTCTCCGGACCGTGGAGGTAGTAAATGTTAGCACTTGGAATACCGAGGAGTTTAAGAGACGTGTCGATTTCTGTAAGTATTCGGTCTCTGTGTAGAGTTGGGCCAGCGTAAACTTTGCTGTCAATGGTGGCCCACTGTTTGGCGTCTGTTTGGCCAAGTAGCGGTTCACACGTTCCCGGGACGTTAGGCGAATAGAGTCTTGCAGTGTCGATGTGAGAAAAGCCGTGACTATGAAATAAATCAAGACATCCCTGGGCGGCTGAGACAGTGTAGAACTCTTTAACTAAGGGATCGCTCCTACAGCCGACGTTTCCAGTGCCAAGAATGACTTTGACTTCCGGGTGTGCTCGGTTCATGTTCACGTTCGCAGCCTGTTTTAATTTGAGCTTTTTATCGAGGAGGGTACCAACATACACCTACTAAAGATTTAATATATATCCAATAGCTGCAAAGGTGTACAGTGATTAAAATTGTTGCCTGAAGTCATCGCATAGGTGCGCGGGAATGAATACGGCTGGGGATGGGGGTTGCTTTGATGATATTACAGCTACTGTTCATACAACGGTACGGCTGTTGTACACATCAAGGCTTTCGAGCATATATGAACAACTGAGGCTCCATCTTCACCTCCTCTACCCCGCACAACCCGGCCTCCGCAGCCTTAGGCATGAAATTTTCTACGGCCGAGTACTCAATAATAAAACCAAGATCTCCTAGCAGTGTAATATATTCCTCTTTAGATAGAGATGTAAAAATTGCTCTCCGGCCAAGCCACGTCTGCTCAAAATGCTCAACATGGGCGGGGATGGTGCTCAAGACTAAAAGACCTCCGGGTTTCAGCCACAAGAATGTCTTCCGCATCATGTCTCGTATTTGGTCCTGCGAAATTGCCACGAGTAGTGCAAAATATGATACAACGGCTTCGAACGTTGACGGCTCGGCTTGGAAGTCACGGAAATCGATCTCCTGGAAAGTCGCCGAAGGGACGGTTGAGCGTGCGACAGAAAGCATGCTTTCAGAGATATCGATTCCATGGACATGATGGCGACCTGGAGGCGCAGATAACGTCGAGGCGACAGGATGGCCTGTCCCGCAACCCACGTCGAGCACCTTAGAATTATCATGAGGGAGTCGGGAAAGCAGCCACTCGAGAGACTTTCGCTGCGCTGGAATGTCTGCATATGCAATTTCGTATTTCAGGCCAATTGGGTCGTAAAGCGAAGCGATGGAATACGTCTCCCAATGGAGAGATGTATTTAGGGTAGTGTCCCCTTCGATAGTGTCGCTAATACCCATCACTTAGTCGTGTCAGACAAGTAGCACAACAAGTGCGCACTTATCAATCCAGTCATTTGGTGCAGTGGCTACGCGACAGGTCGAAGTGTACAGGAATGTGTCAGATAACTATTGATATCAGGGGTTCTAAGCTAGAACGCCATAGAGATTACCTGTGGCTTAGGTAGGAACTATATTAGCCACATCTACCAGTATAAGCCCCGACCGATACGGGTTAAGGGCTTTATAATTAATATAATAATAATTATTTCAACCTCAATATTAAATATACGCTTATATTTAATAATTAAAAGTTTTAATTTTATTTAATACCGATATTACGATTATAACGGTAATGTTATAATCAACCAAGCTTGGCTTATTGGCAGACGGTCGGAAATTAAGAAAACTATCTCCGACATAAGACTTTAAATCAAGTAACATAAATCCGAATGAATCCCCGGATCCAAAAGGATTTATGCATTTAAAAAATATAGATCCGAAAAGATTTCCGGATTTATAAAAATTTAATTTACTTATATAATATAAATCCGAAAAAATAAACGGATTTAAACGGATCTTAATTAAAATATATATACTTATTATTTTTCTAATTTAAATAATACTAATTTGTAATATAATTTAATTACTTAAATTACTTACGGTTATTTATTATTATTAGATATAACTATTATTTTATTATTTAAATTCTTACGATATTATTATTAATATAAACCGTATGATTAAATTTAATAATTAATTAAATTTATAACCGTTATATGTTATAAACTTTTATTTAATAATATTATTAAACTTTAAATAATATTTAATATTATTATTACATTAATTAATACTTCGGATAACGTTACTTAATAATTCCAAATAAAAGGTACTTAATATAAAAATAAAATTAAATAATTTAAAAATTAACCTAAAGCCGAAATATTAATTATGATAATTATTAAAATTAAAATTAAAAAGCTTAAATTTTACGAAAAAAAAAACGTTTAAATATTTTTTACCCAGGCCAAAACATACCTCCGGTTTTTAAGATTAAAAAATTTACCGGATTAAATTTTCGTTATAGTAACCTACTTTATTAAAAATGCCGTAAATTAATTCGAGCTTATTATACGAAATTACCTATAAATTAAAAAATCCGATTTAAAAAAAATTACTAAAAAAATTTTCAAATATTATATTAATTTCGAAAACAAATTTCGAAATAATTTTACTGATCCGGACAAAAAACGAAACGTAATTTAAAAACTTTCCCAATTGCAAAAAAAAAAAAAAAAAAAAAAAATTAACATTTAAATATGCCGTAACGTTTAAAAGTTTAGCCGCTAAAACCGGATACGGAAACGATAAAATTAATAATATAATTAATATATTTTATAAAAAACTTAAAGAAAACGTTAAAAACAAATTAATTAAAAAAAAAACTAAACTATAAACCTTAACAAATATATCGCCGAAGCCGTAAAAATCGATAATTAATAATTTAAAAAACGACAAAAAAAAAAGAAATATTTTATTCCGAAATTAGGTTACCTTAAAGTTAAAAAAAAAATTATTTTATTTTTAACTTTTTACGCAATATATTTAAAATTTATAAAGTTAAAAACCATTTAATTAAAAAAGAGCTTAATTATTTACTACAATTACGGAAAACAAAAGTATATTATACGGTAATATAAAAATTAAAAACAACCGCAATAATAAACTTTAACTCCCGAAAGCTAATACCGGAAAAAAACCAACAACAAAAAAACGATTAATATAATTTGCGTCCAAAAGAATTATAATCCTTTATTAAAAATACGATAAAAATTAAAGGAAATTAAAAATTTATTTTAAACAACAATTAAAAAAACCATTTTTATTAAGCCAATTTTTATAAAATAACTTTAAAAGCATAAAAAATAAAAAGAACTCGAAAAATACAGTTTATTTCCCTAATTAAAACGATCACAGAAAAATAATAATCAAGCAATATTCGACGTTTAAATAAAAAAATACCGAAAATAAGACAAAAACTTATATCTAAAAAAGCCTAATCGGCACGGAAAATTTTACGCCGTCAACTACAAACGATACTAATACAAAATATACGAAAATTATAAAAAATATATCGCACGACGGATTATATAAATATAATAATAAAGCTTCAATTTCAATAATTAAATAAATAACGACTCGAAGAACCAGAAATAATACCGATACCTACGAGAAATAACAACTTAAAACGAAATCAACAAATTAACAGCATTTAAAAGTTGGACAGAAAAAGAAATTGCCCTATAAAAAACCCCTTTTACTATCATAATTAATACGATCACCAAACGTAAAAAAAGTTAATTTAAAAAACAATAAAAAAGTATTGCCAAAAAATAATTACGGATTTACAGTTTTAATTAACGTTTACCGAAAATCTAAAAAAACGATACGCCTTTTAAAAATTTTTTTATTTATTCTTTTCTTACGGAAACGTAATCTCAAAACAAAAATACATTATTAAGAAAGCCTTCCAAAAATAAATACCTATTTAAAAACTACGTTACGCCGACAAAATAAACATCTACAGCAGCTATAAAAACTAAACGAACAACTTTTAAAACGAATTATAAAATTCGAAAACAATCCAAAAAACTAATACCACCTATAAAAGAACTTTAAGCTGGAAAAAAATAAAAATAAAAATAAACAATAACATCTTAAAAAGGCTTTATACGTAATAAAAACGGCAAGAAAAAAACCAATTATAATACAAATACGAATTAAAAAAAAAATAATATACCATAATAATAAACTACGGAACCATATAAAGGAACTATATCGCCTTAAAAATAATAAATAAGCTATAATTACCATAACGAAATAAAACAAATCTTTACAAAATCGAAAATATCGAAAATTAAATATTTAACTACAATAACGGATAAATTAAACGCAAAATTAATTACCTTAAAACTTTCGTTAAAAAATAAACTATTAATTTCGACATTATCTTAATAAAAAATTACAATATAATTTTCGGGTTACTATAATTAAAGTAGTATAATCTAGCTATCGATTAAAAAACTGGCCAGGTAAATTTCGTTTTACTTTTTATCGATATATAAAACGACGTAAGATTTTAATATTTAATTAATAAAATTAACGAATAGAGGCATAAGAATACGATAAAAACCTTACCACCTAAAAGAACAAAATACGTAGCAAATAAAAAGCATACCAGAAAAATACGGCGTATTATTACAAATTTTAAAACATAATTTCGGCAAATAAATAACAACCTATTATTAAAGTCTAAAAAACTACCAGAATAAATAACTAAAATATTACCAAAATACCATAAATATAAACGATTATTTTAAAAAAAGCTTAAAACAAAATTGTTACTTTATAACGAATAAAATTACAAAATAATTTATTAAAATAACAAAATAATTACTTTTTATCCCATTTATAACCTAAATCAAACAAAATTAAAGGCATTACGTAATTACTTCGAAAATAAACTGAAAAAAAAATTATATATAACGTTTCAAATTATCAGCAAAATACCTAATATTCTTCGTATTAAAAAAAAAAAAAACATTACAACTTATTATCGATTACAAACAACTTAACGACATTACCGTCAAAAATAAAACCCCATTACTACTAATTACCGAAATAAAGAATCGCATATACGAAGCTTAATAATTTACATTTTTAAACCTAAAAAAAGGATACAACTAAATACAAATCAAGCAAGGCAACAAATAAAAAACAACTTTCAAAATTAAATACGGACTTTTCGAATACCTTATTATACCTTTTAAACTTACGAATGCACCGACAACTTTTTAACGAATAATTAACTACGTATTACGAAAATATTTAAACGTTTTCGTTAGATATTACCACGACAACATCTTAATTTATTCGAAAACTAAAAAGAAATATATAAAATATATCTACAAAGCTTTATAAACGTTACAAAATATTAATCTTTTAATTAACGCCGAAAAAAGCACTTTCCATATATAAAAAAAAAATACCTAAAATATATTATTACCCCTAAAAATATCAAAATAAGCACTAAAAAACTTATAATAATTAAAAAATAAATATAACCTATTAACGTTAAAAAATATAAACATTTTTTAAATTCGCTAATTATTAAAAAAAAAATTATACGTAATTTTAACAAAATAATTATATTATTAACAAAACTTACTAAAATTCTTTTTTTTTAAATAAATACTAAAAAAACAAAAAGCCTTAATTAATAAACCAATACTAATTATATACGACTTAAAGCAACCAATTAAACTAAAAACCGACGTTTCGGATTACACCTTAAAAACAATAATTAAATATTAAAACGATTAAAAAAACTTTTACCTTATTACCTTTTACTTTTACAAATTACATAAAACCGAATTAAGTTACTTTATATACGATAAAAAATTCCTAATTATCGTTAACGTTTTTAAAAAATTCAGATATTATTTTAAAGGCAATATGTACTAAATCAAGGTATATACGAATCATAAAAACATTATATACTTTTTTACGATACGAAAACTAATCGGAAAATAATTACATTACGCAAAATATTTTTCTAAATTCGATTACGTTATTATCCATCGTAAAAAATCAAAAAATGGCAAAGCAGATATATTTAGCAAACGACTTAATATACGAAAACTAATGGGAAGATAATTACGTTACGCAAAATATCTTTCTAAATTCAATTACGTTATTATTTATCGTAAAAAATCAGAAAATAGCAAAGCAAATGCATTTAGCAAACGACCTGATTTAAAGGAACTTAAAGTTAAGGTATAATAAACAATTTTTGATAAGATATCCGAAAGATATTTACGATAACGACGAATTGCCACGATAAAAGGAATTTTAGCTAATATATATTAGCGTATATAGTAATATAATAAGAACTTACCCGAAAAGTAACGAATAAATAAAATTTAGGTATTAAAAAAACTTCAAAAAAACCTGATACGAAATATATATAAACATTAATTATATAAATACTTAAAGATCTATAAAATCTTAAAACGCTTATAACGGATATATTATTTTCCTAAAATAAAATTAACTATATAAAAAGTAATACGATAATACGATATTTATATTAAGGTAAAAATACGACGATATAAGTTTTACGAAAAGTTATAATTATTATTAATCATTAAGCGATTATAGGATTTTATTATATTTGATTTTATTATTAAGCTTTTTATATTAGAAAATCTAGTTATAAAAATATATTACGATAGCATTTTCGTAATCGTTAATCGATTTACAAAATTTTCTTATTTTTTACTTTATAACGAAGATATTAATGTAAAATAATTTGTATATATTTTCCTTAAATATATTGTAGGTATTTACGGATTTTTAACGGAAATTATATTAAATAAAGGTATAACCTTTACTTTAAAATTTTGGTAAAACTTAATAATTTAATTTGGATTAAATCATAAATTATTTAGCGTATTTAGATTATAAAGAGACGGAGAGATAAAAAGAATTAACTAGACGTTAAAAACGTATTTACGATGTTACGTTAATTACGAATAAAATAATTAGGTTAAGAAGTTATTAGTTATATAATTAGCCTATAATATTAGTTATTATAAAAGTATTAAAATAACGTTAATAATTGTTAATTTAGTTTTATATTAAAAGTTTATAAAAATTTATATAAAGGATTAGTTAACGTTAAAATAATTTTGACGTTAAAATAATTAAAGTAATTATATACCGAAATAAAAATAAAATTTAAATTCGTACGTAATTAAATAAGTAAATATTATAACCAAAGAAATTAAAGGGATTAATCTTTTTAAAAGGGGAAATGGTTTATTTAGATATTAAAAATATCCAAATTAAGAGATTTAATAAAAAGCTTGATCTTAAATATATTAGTTTATATAAAATGACCAAGAAAATTTTAAAAAGTAATTACGAATTAAAATTATTACCGAAAATAAAACTTTATCCAATTTTTTATATTTTTTTATTTAAGTTAATAACGGATACGATTAAAGTTGATATAAGGCGAAAAAAAAAAAAGTTATAAAAGACGTACCGGTTTATGAGGTAAAGAAAATACTGGATGTACGGAAACAGGACGGACTTATCCAGTACTTAATTAAGTAAAAAAATCACCCAGACTCCGAAAACATCTGGAAACCCGCAAAGAATTTTACGAACGCCTAGCGTCTCCTGAAAAATTTTCACCAATAACGTCGGAACCGCCAGGGTTAAAATTCCAGTTTACGTTACCTAATAATACCTAATTAGTCCCTTAAGATTTTAGACCAATCGACCACCCCGCAAGGTTGAAATCCTAGTCTACGCTACCTAACGGTACCCAATTAATTCCCTGAAATTTTAAACCAGTCGACCACCCCGTAATCTGAACGATTTATGCGGCCCGCGCAGCCGATTCGGCTTTTAATCTTTTTTGCTTTTCTAATTCGTTTAAAAATTAAAGTTTACGATTTATTATTTCGATATTTTTGGTGCGAAAAAATTCTTGCTGTTAACGTAATCGCTAAAAACGTACGATTACTTTATTCATTTTTGTTTTCGATTAAAGTAACCGTTTTTCGGCTAAAATCTCCTTACGTTTTATACGTTCCGATTTTTAAGTAATATTACGTAAAAAGTTAAAAAGTACGCCCGTATTATCGCAATTCCGTTTTTTTAAAACATAATTTTCGTAACGAACTGCATTTTTTATTATAACGTACTCTTCCGTATTTTTAAAATATAAAGAATAAGGCATAACCTTAAAATCTTTTCATTAAATAAAAAGGGTTAAAAATTTTCGTTTTTTTTAATCGAAACGTTTGCAAAATTTCTACTTTTTAATACGGTTAGGTATAACGAATAAAAACTTTAAAAAATAAGATGTAAAGAAGGAAGTTATTTACCAAACGAACGTAATAAATAATTAATCTTTAAGGATAAAAATTCTAGAAAGGGGGAAATTATATTATAACTAACCAAACTTAACTTATTAATAAACCGTCGAAAATTAAAAGAATTATTTCCAATATAAGACTTTAAATTACATAATATGGATCCGAATAAATCCCCGGATTTAAGGAGATTTATGCATTTAAAAAGTATGGATCCGAAAGAATTTCCGGATTTATAAGGATTTAATTTACTTATATAATGTGGATCCGAAAGAATAAACGGATTTAAACGGATCTTAATTAAGATATATACGTTCGTTATTTTTATAACTTAAATAACACCAGCTTATAATATAATTTAATTACCCAGATCACTTACGGTTATCTACTATTACTAAACGTAACTATCACCTTATTATTTAGATTTCTACGATATTATTGCCAACATAAACCGTACGACTAGGTTTAATAATTGGTTAAGCCTATAGCCGTCATAGGTAAGCAACTTGTAGTTATAATAACTAAAGTTGTTAGAAAAAGAATAATTTATTTAATTCTTAAATATTAAAAGTAATAAAATAATAAATTCCAAATTAAAATAATAACTTTAAATTTATAGAATTATATAAACCTAGATCGAAAATTATTATAAATTATTTAATTTATAAAATTAACATTTAAAAATTACTTAAAAAAAGTTAATTTATAAATTATTCAAAATATTTCGACCGAGATTACCACCGACAGTATAATCGTTACATTAAATTCCGTTAAATAAGTAAATATTAGCGGAAAATTCCGTTCGGTTATAAAAGTAATTACCAAAAACAAATTTAGTTATAATACGGATTAAATTATATACGTATATAAAAATAAAAATATAAAAGTTATTAAAAAAATATTAAGAAATTAACGAATTAAATTTTATTATTAATATTTTTTAATTACCGATTTACGATTTGCAAATTAATAAAAGTTTTTAACGAATAATATAATAATTTAAAAAAAACTCGCGTTATTTATTTAAAAAAACTAGAGCCGGAAACGAAAAGGAAATACTAAATAATTATGAAATTATTGACTAAATTTTTATAAAAGTTTCGAAATATAAACAATTTAATAGAAAATGATTATAGCGAACGTATAAAATAAAGATATTAAAAAAGTTAATAATATATAAAATTTAATAAATAATTTAAAAAACGTTTTTAATAACGTTTTTATTTATTAAATTATAAGTTTTAAAATAACTTATAAAAATAAATTTATTTTGATATTTTGAAATATTACGAAATAATAACGTGATTTAAAATTTATATTTCCGTATAATTAAAAGGAGTTCGGCCGTAAATTATTTAAAATACATTCGAATTAACGTTCGAAAATATTAACGATCCGGATTTTAAAATAAATAACGGTTTATTAAATATTAATAAAATATAAATTAATTAATTAATACTTTAAAAAAAATTAAAAAATCCGGTTGAAAATCCGGTTAAAATTAAAGTTAAAACGGTAAATTAACGGAATTAAAGCGAAAATACGTTATTACCGCCGAGAGTTTTACCGGATTTATTTATTAAATATATTCAAGTTTTTATAAGTTATTAATTTATTAATTTGCTTTTAAAAATATAATATCCGAAAATTAAGAATTTAACGAAATTTGGATGCGATAAATTAAAAAACGTATTAATATTATTATAAGTTTAATAAAAAAGAATTTTATATCTTAAGTATTATCCGAAAAGCTCGATTAATTAAAACATAAAATTTGTAATATTAAAGTTATATTTTTAGTATTTATATAACTTTTAAAATTATCTTTTTTGATTTAAGGATTATTTTTTATATTTTTAATTAAATTAATATTTTTAAGTAATTATATATTCGTTAAAAATATAAATTTTTTCTTTGTTTAAATATAAAAAAATAAATATCCGTTTTAAAAGCTTAAATAGTTTTCGGTTAATGCGTTTATATAATATAACGTATTATAAAGGATTTACTTGAAATTTAATATTATTACGTTTATTAAAAAAATAAAACTTGTAATAAGGTTATAAAGGGATTAATAATTATTTTTAACTGAAAAATGATTTAATTGTCGTAACGTTAATCGAAATATATACTTCAATAATGATCGAATATTTGTTATTATAATTAATTCGAAAAACGTTTTTTATCCGACCGAAAAAATTTAATTTATAAATAAAATAATTTTCGAATATTGTTAATATTCGACGATGGCACTTAAGGTTCGTTTATTTATATCTAAAAGCTTTTAACTATTTTGTAAGTTATTTTTAAGAAATAAAAATAAAACTTTTAACTAAAAACGCCGGAAAAAAGATGAAATTATTACCGTTAAATATAACGTATGCGGATGCGGAAAAATAAAATGCCTAAACCGTAAAGCTCGCCGACGTTTACCTGTAAAATTAAAAACGCGATTAGTTATTAGTTTTTGAAATTTAAAAAAAATAATAACCGAATTAATAACGTTATATTTATAATTCATCCTTTTTCAGGTTACATTTCGAACTAGTATTTTAAGGATAAAATAACCGAAATAATTATAATAATTTTGCATTAAATATTTACTGTTTTCGAAAATTATAATTATAAGGCAAAAGTTATAAAATGCAACGACAAATTATTCGATAAAAAGTATTAAGTTCGAAATTACCCAAATTTAAAAAGGAACGTTTGAATCAAGTTTTTAATATTTGATATATAAATATAAAATAAAGGTGCCGAACATCCGAGGGACATAATTGAGACAAAAGTTATTTTTATACGAAAAAGAGCAAAATTATTATATTTCTTATAAGTAAAGACATACCGCGTTAGAATTTATTTATATAATCGAATCTTTTAATATATATTTAATTAATTAACGTTATATAAAGGTTTTTATATTTATTAAATATATAAAAAAACGATAATTACCTACCGAATAATTTTTTAAATTACTTTTAAATTTATAATTATAAAATTTACGCTTTAACGAAAAAGGTATAATATAAACAAAATAAAAAGCAAAAATGTAATGCGAAAATCTGGATTAATTATTTTATGAAGTATTAATTATCGAGTATTTACCGAATATAAACTCCTTTAACGAATAAGGTAATAGCAATTTATAACGTTATTTTTAACAAAAAGTATTTTTAATAATATTTTAAATGATTTTAAAAATAAATTTTTAAAATAATCGAAAACAAATTATGTTATTTCTTTAATAAAATTAAATATTTAAAAAGTTTACGTTTCGAATCTGGATTTACGGTTTATAAAAAAAATAAAACATTATATAATTATTAATGATAAATTCCAATAAGGGTAAAAGATTTTTCAAGAAATTTAATTTATATAAGTTTAATTAACTTTATACGAATATTTATTTCGCTTTTTATTCAATATCCGATTTTATTTTGTCGTATTTTATTATTTTATTTATTATTATTATTTAAATTGTTACGGTTTTAAAGAAAAAAGTAATTATAAACGTCGTTTTTAAAGAGCGTAAAGGTAGTGATAAAGATTTTAATTCCGGAATTATATGCCGTATTTTAAACTAAAAGATTACGTTTAATATAAAATATTTAAATTTAGTAATAAAATTAAAATACAGAAAATAAATGAATAAAATATAAATCTTTTAAATGATAAACCGTTTATATCGTTACTTTAATAACATAAAAATAAAAGTTTAAATTAATACCTTTAAGCATAATTAAATTGAACGTTTATTATAAAGCAAAAAGAAAATTTTATTAAAAATATTTTCCGTTAATTTTTAAAATCTTTTAAAAATTCCAAGATTGCTTTATAAAGAATAAATTTAAGAAAAAAAAATTTAAATAATTATAAACAAATAAGCTTGAAAATAAAATACGACCGTAAAAAGGTTAACGGGAAAATATTATTTAATTATATATAAATATAATAACTTTTTTAAATATAAAATACGTTAATGATATAAAATAAATAATAAGTTTATAAAGAATAGGAAAATATTTATATTTTTATTTATATTGGAGACTTTTTTAAACTTTCATTATTATAATTATATGATTTAACTTTAAATTTATGTAATACGACGTAATTAATATTTTTATTAATATAAAATTAAATAAAGAAATTTAATAAAGATATTATGAAAATACCGGAAACTGGAAACTATTTTATATTTATTTAAAGCTTTATACAAATTGAAAAAAATTCCTTTATTTTAATAAAACAACCTATCGATAACGTTAATTTAATTAAATTTTACCCTTATCTTTTATAAACCGTATTATTTCGCGCAAAATAATATCCTCGTATTTTTTTATGTCGACGATATCGTTATCGCTTACAAAAAAAAGCGCCAAAAAATAATTAACGTAATAATTAACCAGTTTAAAATAAAATATTAACTTATTAAAAAAAATAAACTGTAATAATTTTTAGAAATTAGAATTATTCGAAACCGATCGAAACATTAAATATAGTTATTATAATTATTATATGTTAACAAATGAATTAAGTCAATCGAAAATAAACTAAATTCCGGTCTAACTGAAATTTTTATGAAAAATAAAAAGTTATTTCCTAATTAAAGAATCGGGATTAATTACTTTGTCAAAATATATTAAAAGAAAATCGGCTTAATATTATACGCCGTAATTATTATTCGTCCGGATATAACTTTTACAACCTTTAAACTGGCGAAATTTAACATAAATTTAAATTTAAAATATTATACAAAAATAACCCGATTGATTCAATACCTTTTCGAAAGAAAATATTACGCTTTAAAATACGTCAAAACAAATAGCTTTAAAATAATTAACAACGCATGCTTTACCGATAATTCAATCGGCCGAAAAACATTTTAAATTTACGGAATACGTTTATTTAATAATATTATCGGATAATATACCAGCAAATAAAACCTAATAACTACTTTTATAATAAAAACAAAATTATTAACATTTACTTAAGCCGTAAAAAAGATTATATATATTACGATTAATTAAAAAACTCGAAATTTAATTCGATACCTTAACCATTAATATCTAATATAATAATAAACAAACTATCAGATTTATCTACGTCAATATTATTCAGCTTTGAACGAAATTAAGGTATATAAATATTTATAATTATTAATTACCATAAAGAGTAATTCGAAAAAAAATCAAAATAATATATTCTTTTCCGAACGATATAATTGCAAATAAATTAATAAAGGTTCTTTTTATTACGTCCTTCGGATAGTTTACTCGATAGTTAAAGTTAATAAATATCAAATATATATATATATAAACGCCGAATTCGGAAATTATTTAATAATAATTTGTAAAAATTTAAAGATAACTTTAATTAATTGATATTTTATATCAAGGCCTGCTATTAAAAAAAAAGCCCCTAAAAGGATGTATTAAATAACTATTAATAGTAAGGATTTTAAGCTAAAACGCTATAAAGATTACCCGTAGCTTAGGTGGGAACTACACTAGCCATATCTACCAGTATAAGCCCCGACCGATACGGTCTAAGGGCTCTATGATCAATATAACAACAACTATTTTAACCCCAATACTGAATACACGCTTGTATCTAACAGAATGTAAAAGTGGGATCGACAACTTCTTAATGGCCTAATAACCTATTAACCATATATATATCAATTTACCGATTAAGGTAATTATTATAAAAAAAGTTGCAATTAAGAAAAAATAGACGTGAATATTATATACGCATTATAAACTTATGATTAACCGTTAAAATTAAACTTAATCCGGAAATCGTAATACGTATCGAATTTGAACTAATTAAAAAGAATAGCTTTTATAATTAATAACTTAAAAAGCGTTAAATTAGTGAAAAAAAGAATTTACGTAATTAATACGTTGATTTCTTCAAAATAAATAAGGGATTTATATAATAAGACTAGGTTAAGTCCTATTATAGCGCCGAACTTGCGTCGGCGTCAAGCTGCTAAAAACGCGTTGCGTTAACGTAGCGCTGTATACGTATATAACTTGTACTTTTGATTTTCCTTTTTTTTTTCCTTTTTAATAAGAAAACAAAATCCTTTTAAGCCATTTTTTTATAAATCGTATAGATTAAACCTTTTATATATAGCGTACGTTTTATAATTATAAGCTTTAAAATATACTTAATAAAATCTGCAGTTTTTAATTATTAAACTGTTTTTATATGTAAAATAAATATAAAAATATTTTAAAATTCGATTATGAAAATATATTACTACTTTATAAACTTTTACCTGTAGAAAAGCTAGTAGATCTTTTTATTATTCGAGGTGTTTTTAGTTTTATTCGTTAAAATAACGGTTATAGGCTTAATTAATTATTAAACCTATTTGTACGGTTTATATTAGTAGTAGTATCGTAGGAATTTAAGTAATAAGGTAATAATTACGTTTAATAATAACAGAGAACCGTAAGTAATTTAGGTAATAAAATTATAATAATAATAAACGTATATATATTTGTTTTAACTTAAAGTAATTGAATTAATTTGATTTACTTGCAGTAATCGACTTGCGTTAAGCCTGTTAACTTTATTTATTTATTTAATTAGTTCGAAATGTTAAGCCTTTTTATTTTATCGAATCCTTTTAAACCGGTTACGTAAGGTAAAAAAAATTTATCGAAAATGTTCTATACGTTTTCTAATAATTTAATAATAAATTAAAGCTTTTAGTTATAATATAATCTTTTTTTTAGAGTTTTTATTTTTAAAGATTAATTTATTTATCGAGTTATTTAATAAATAATTTCCTTTTTATTTATACTTTATTTTGTCATTTAATTATTATATCTAATTAAATTTAAGAATTATAATTTTATTGTAAACGTAATAACGTTTTAATTTTCTTAAAGTAAATCAACCGTTTTAATTTTAATATATATTTTTAATACTTTCTATTTTCGTTATAAAATATAAAAAATCTTTATGTTATATCGAACATTTTAATTTTTATAATTTTTTATAAATTTTCCGAATTAAAATATCGAACATTAATAAAAAAATTTAATTAAAATCCTAAAAACGTGTTATTAAAAAGGAACTATTTAAGGCTTAATAATACCTTAATAAATTATTTAATCGTTTAATTCTGTTACGAATTACACAAGGTTATTACGAAAACGAAAAATCGAAAAATTGTTTTAAAGAAAATTTAAAATCCGGAACCAATTAAAAGATTTAAACGTTTAAAGCAGGAATAAAAGTAACTAAGAACGGAAATAATCGTATCCGCGTAAGTTACCCTTTTTACTAATTGATTTAATATTAAAAGGACGAATTAAGTATTATTAAGTAATATAAAATAAAATATTTTTAATTTCAATAATTTCGGCGTTATTAAGAAAAGCTTTTTAAAAAACGTTAAACGTTCGTAAGGTTTTTCGTAAATGTTTAAATGTTTTCGGAGTTTAAATAGGTTTTTTCTTTATTTAACTAAGGAATAAGGAAAGCTGTTTTATTTCCGTACGTCTAGTACTCTTTACATTTCGTAAATTAGTATGCTTTTTGTAAATCTTTTTCCGTTTTATATTAATCTTAATCGTATTCGTTATTAGTTCGAATAAGAAAATATTTTTAAGTATGTTTTTGGTTTAATATTCATTTATTTAATCTCGTACCAATCTATATTTTAATTTTATTTTGGTATATAAATTTTTAAATTATTTTAATATAAAAATTACTTTAACGTTAATTAATAAAAGAATTTTAATCGGTTAATTTTGTAAAAAAGGTTACATATTATGATTATAGCCGTAAAACTAGCAAGGGCTCGGAAAGATGCCAGCTTTTTATGCGCAGTTAAGGTTTGCCGTTAAGATTTGCCTTTAAGGTTTGCCTTTAAAGTTTATTCTTAAGGTTTACCGCGTAAAGCTTAACATTTTCTAAGTTATATTATCTAACCCTGCCGAACCAGCTAGCGGGTATAAGGTTTATCAGGGTCGAAGGTTATTAATAATTACGTATTCGGCTTTAGAGTAAGGCTTTATAGGATTAAAATATTAATTTATCCTAACTGTAAGAACAATTAATTAATTATCGTGTTCGAAGATATTAAATATATATGACAGCTATGGGCTTAACCAACTATTAAACCTAATCGTACGGTTTATATTGATAATAATATCATAGAAATTTGAATAATAAGGTAATAATTACGTTTGGTAATAATAGATAACTGTAGATAATCTAGGTAATTAATTGTTATTATAAGTTGGTATTATTTAAATTATAAAAATAATAAGCGTATATATATTCGTTTTGGTTCGATATATTTATAGTGGTCGAGTTTTATTAAGCCCGTCCAGCCTGTCGAGTTACTTTTTGTTCGATTAATTTGAAGCGTTAAGCTTTTTTTTTTTAAACTTATTAAACTAATTGCGTAAGTTAAAACCTTTTATCGAAAATATTTATATATTTTCGGACCGTTTAATAATAAATTAAGTTTTTAAATTATAATACGAAATTCTTTTTAAAAATTCTTGCGTTTAAAAATTAATTTATTATCATATGCTTTAATAAATAATTTTTATTATTATTATTTTATTTTATAACTTAATTATTATATTTAATCGAATTAAAAAGTAACGGTTTTATCGCAAACGTAATAACGTTTTAATTTTAAGATATTTTTTAACCTTTTTTATTTTCGTTATAAGTTTAAAAACGAAATTTGTAAGGTTTATTTTATTTCTGGAAAATGTTTTTATTATATTAAGTATATTAGTTATTATAATTCTTTTAGTTTTTCGGAATTAAAATATCGAAAGTTAATAAATTAAAAAAGTCGATTAAAGTTTTAAAAACGTTTATCGGAAAAAAATTATTTAAAGTTTAATAATATTTTAACGAATTATTTAATTATTTGACCTAATTACAGAGTTAAAAAAAGTTCTTATAACGCTATAAAATCGAAATGTTACATTAAGAAATTTAGAGTACGAAAGCGATGGAAATATTTAAACGTTTGGAACGAGAATAAAGGTAGTTCAAAGCTAAGGTAATTATATCCGCGTAAGCCACCTTTTTTATTAATTAGTTTAATATTAAAAAAACGGATTAGTGAAATGGAGCAGGGTGCAGGGTCGGACACATAGCCTGACTGATCGGTTAGTTAGCAGCCCTTATATATTTCTAGCGGTCCTTTTCGCCGGGCTTAACCCCGAAAATATTACCACTTATCTTTCATAGTTTGCTTTACTGGTTTTAATACCGGAATATAGTTTGCGTTACTTTTATTATCTCTTGAACCCTGGGCTTACTCGTAACACATTCTTCGATTATGCATTAATCAGGACCGATTTTTTCCGTCCTATTTTATTTAGCTGCCAAGGAAAGGAAACTGGCTTTAATTAGCTACCGAGGCAACTTTCAATCTCCGATTATAAAACGGAAGGGATAAGGTCCTAATTAAAAGCGCAATTACGATTACGATTACGATTATGCAAACTTAATAGCAACTTATGGTAAACAATTAACAATTACGATAATAATACGACCCCCTTTCCGATCAATAAAAAAATTATTAAACTATTTAACCACGATACTTTATATAAAAATATAGCTTTATTCGGAAGACGGCAAAAAAGCATAAGCGCAAATAACAACCGGCGTAAAAACCTAAATTAATCACCTAAGTTCTAAACCGATTATGCAATTTAAAACATCATACGTATTAACAGGAAAATTACGTAACAAAACAAATTATAAAATTTAATTAATAAGGGCAAGAAAAAGCTAAAATTACGTCGTTAGCGACGTAGTTATTAAGATTTAAAGTAATCAGAATAAATATAATAACGATAAGATTAACGATATAAACAAAACAGCAAATATAAACAGAAAAAGGAATAAGGCTATAAAGCTATTTATTTTGCAGGCGAAAGAAAAATACCGAAAAAGGAATAACGTTTCCTAATATAATGCAAAAATCAAAAAAAAAAACGTTATACGATATATTTTGGACCTTCCTGGAGCTAATCGGACAGCATTTTATCTGGTTATTATTAGGCGGTATTATTTAGGATTTACTTTTTTTGTTAAGTTTAAGTATTATAACGTTTAGGTTAATAATGGAAATATTAATTAGCAAGTTAAAAAAGATGCGATTAAATAACCAACAACGTAATATTAATTAAAATAAAATTATTTAAATAATTAATAAAAGGAAAAGGTTACTTACCTTTTAAATCTGATAAAAAAAAATGTACCTAAAATAATTATTACGGACAGTTATTTACTTTATACCTAAATATATTCCCTTTAAAATAATACCTTATAACCTAAATAATTTAAGGATTAATAATATTAATTAATTTAAAATAAACTTTAATAAGTTTTTTAAAGGCCCGTCGAAACTTTTTAAAATTACTATTCAAGTTTAATTATAATACGGATTATTTTTAGTATTAAACTTTCTTAATTTTATGAAAAATTAAAACTTTACTTTAAATACGATCGCTTAGTACCGATTAATAAAAAACCTTTACGATAATAAACTTAATAAAGCTAAACCCCGGAATAATAACAATCCGATCGGATCTCTAAAATTTGTTAAGGATTTAAGCATATAAATAATCCCTAAAATTACTATCGAAATACCGAAAGGATAAGAAATTATATTAATCCAAAACCTTTTAAAGTTATTTAAAGAACTTATAATACTTATACCGGACGTTATACCTTTCGGACAAACCGATTAACCCGAATACGGTTTCTTTACCTTTATTATAAACAGGCTTTTATTTATTATAATTTTTCCAAATCCGTCAGCCTATCCGGACCTTCGCTTTTTAAAAACCGAAAATATTAATTAAATTAAAGGGATTATTTAATTATACAAAAAATATAAGCTTACAAAATTTAAAATGTTTGCTGAATTATTATTCTGGACCGATAATAATAATATAAAGGACCGAATTAAAGTAGCCATTAATAAAGTAACTAAATAAAACGACGTAATTAAAATCGTTTTAAAAACTTTTAAGCTATAAAACCTAAAGTAGATTTAAACTATTAAAAATTAATTAAGAACTTTAACCAAGCAAACTTAACGGAACAATTTTAATCAGGTTTATAATTATTACTTAAAACATGCCGTTAAAATAAAAAACGTTTTGGAAAAAATTAAGCAAAAAAAGTAATCAGCTAACAAAAACGAATATATTAAAAGCTTATTAAAAAAGTTATTAACCGGTTATTTCGAAAGGATTATTAATAATTCAAATATGCAGCTTAAAAACCTATACGTAATAATTTATAATAAAGCTTTTATATTAATTAAAGGCTGGGTTATAAATAAGGCTATACTTTTTAAACATAAAGAACGTAAGCGATAATACGAAGGCGTCCGTTTCGATATTAAGTTAAAAAATAAAAATCGATTTTATTCGGCTTAGCAATTTAAATAATTACGATTAGAAAGTTCCCGTCTACGATAGTTATTATCGAGCCGGATTAATTAGGTATCGGAAATTACGAATACGTTATAAAACTTAAAAATTAACTAAGCCCGATAAATTCAAAACCTCGAAACTTTTAAAAAGGAAATAAAGAACCGAAAAATAGCTTAGATATTATAATATTACGTTCCGCCAGGATAAGAAGTACCTTGGACATGTTATTATAATACCGACCCGTCGATTAATATAATTAATTTCCAGCCGGATAAATTTAATCGATTAACTCCTTACCGTAAACGAAATAAATACCAAAGTTAAGGAAATTACCGAAACGGTTACCAAAGTTATAATAAACGTTTTGGTAATTCTGATTAAGGTATTTATTAATTCTGCTAAAAATTTGGATATAATATGCAAAAATACCGTTTATTTATTAATATGGAAATTACCGGATTAATTTTACTTACCGACGACGGCTATATTATTTTCTTTAAAACCTTAAAGGATAAAATTACCTTAAGCATAATTTAATTCCCTTAAATTTTAAAAAGTTAGGCGATTAAGTAACAAATTTTAATTTAGAAAAAGATTTTAAAATAAATTTATAATTTACCAACTTTCCTTACCTAATTTTAAAAAAAATGCAATATTTTAATCGGCGAAACGACATTTTCCGGGGCGTTAATAATTAATTAATTAACCCCAACCCGGATACCATTAGTTAAGCTAAACCTTAAAAATATATTACAATTTTATAACCAAATTAATAAAATTCCGATATTAATTAAACTAAGGTAACCGAAATTAACATAATATATTTCGTTAATTATAAAGAAAAACCGTTTTATAAAAAAATACCTTTATGCGAATAACTTTAAAGCGACCCCGTCGAAAGCAAAAATACCCGTTATCTGGAAAAAATCCGAACCTTAAAAATCGACAATTTTAATTAACTAACGGTACTTACTAGCGTTATAATAACCAAGCGATCTAAAAATAAAAACGATAACTTTAAAAGCATAAAAAAAATAAAATTAAGTATAAAATTAACGATAATAACTTAATATTTAAAAAATTTATATTTTATAATATAAAAATCGGCATTTAAACAAATAATATTTTTCGGATAAATATTAATACCTTTTAAATAAACGATATTACCTAAACGGATAATACCTTTATTTATAAAGGCTTAATTAATAAATATATAATTAAATTTTTTAAAAAAAAAATCCAAAAAAACTTTAAACGGAAGTTTAAGATTATTTGGTCCAAACTAATCGAAATTTGCCCAGATTTCGGAAAAACTTTTAAAAACTTTATAACTACTAAAACTTTAAAGGTATTTAGTCGTAAAAATACGGAAACGATTAAAATAACCGAAGTTAAAATATAAAAATTAAAACCTTTAAAAATAAGAAAAGCTTTTAAAATCTTTATTATAAATATCGGTTATAAAGCAGAAAGTTAAAAAAAAGCCAAAGTTTTGTTAATCCAGTAATATAACCCAGCTAAATATATTACCCCGTTATTTAAACTGGCAGTTAAAATAAGTTATAAAGGCGGCGAAAATTTAATTAATAAAGTTATTAATACCGGAACTAAGTTTAACGTTATTATCGTGTCGTACGTTAAACGATATGAATTAATTATAAAATAAATATACGTATCGTTTATAAACTTTAATTTTTAAAAAAGAATTTTATTTAAAGATATTATTAAGATACCCGTTTAGTTAATTAGCCGATTAATTATTATTTTTTTATTTATCGTTAATAACCATTACGTTATGCAGTTATTAATACTGGAACTTAACTTTATAGCCAAATCGAAAATAACGTTAAATATAAATCCGGATATAATAAAAAGAACTTTAAAATTTGGCCCATTAAAAATTATTATCCCTTTAATTCCTGCTGGAAAAGTTACGCGTAATATCCGTACTAATAAAAAGCCTAAAAAAAAGCAGCCGGTAAAATAATAAGCCGCTTTACTGGCGAAAGCAGGCCTATAAACGAAGATACGGATAAATACGTTATAAACTTTTACGTTTTTTCGATTAATAATATATGTATTAATCAAAACCTTAAAATAATTTAAAAGGTTATAAATAATAAGCTGGAACCCGGAAATATTATTTTAAGCCAATTTAACGATAAAAAATTTATATACGTTTTATATAAAATACTATAGGACGAAATATAACAAAAAATTAATTATAATCGGATCGTATAAATTAATACGATATATAAGCCGAAATGGAAAAAGGTAATTCCAGTTAATAATATACTACCAGACGGATTAATATTATCCGGAAACCTAAATTAAAAAACCAAAAAATTTAAAAAGATTTAAAAAATTATTAATTAAAGTAAAAAAAAACCTAATAAACCTGGTATATTATTAGCTACCTTATTTCCTAGGTTTATTATTATATTATAAGGTATTTAATTTATAAAGAAAAAAATTAAAGTTATTTTTGATTAGCTTAATAACAAATTTAACCGTATTAAAAAGGCCTTATTTAAAAAAATACTTTTTTGCAAAAAGGTTACTTTAACTTAAAATTAGCAAAATTATGGCAAAATTAAATCGAATATTACGCCAAATTATAAAATCCGGACAGTTCCTTATAAAGTATAGCAAATTAAAGGTATAATAATACCGGCTAACTTTAAAAATAAACTGATTAAAGTATTACGAATACGTATTTAATAAAAAATATTCGAACAGTTTTATACCGCGTACAAAAATGCCTAGTTTTTTATCGAAAAGAAGAACGGTAACCTACGATTAATTAATTCTGTTACTAAACTGAACGCTGTTACTTTGTAAAATGCCTTTATGCTAAAAAATTGCGATAAATTTTCCGCGGATTTTGTTATATGCTTATTAATTACCTTGGTAATTTTTTTTTCCGGTTACGATTAGGTTATATTAACCTTTATTAGTAAAAATGTTACCATTTTTACGATACCTTTAAAACTTTTTAAATATACTAATATACTTATAAGGTTTATTAACTTTATAACTTATTTTTGCCGTATAATAAGGAAGATTTTTGACGATTTGATGCCCAATATTGCCCGGCCATTTGTCGACAACGTCGGTATTAAAGGCCTAAAAACAAAATATAACGACAAAAAGATCTTTTTAAGGATTCGGCGATTTGTATACGAGCATATCGTTAATATAGATAAGACTTTTATTAACTGCGAGCTTACTAGTATATCGATTAGTATAAAAAAATCTTAATAATATTAGGAAATAATTGTTATAATTAGGTTTTTTTGCGGGACGAATGGACGGCGACCGGATATAGCCAAGGTGGAAAAAATCTTGGAAATTCCGCTATACAAAAACGTTTCGGAGGTTAAAGCTTTTTTAGGTATCGTTGTTTATTACCGGATTTTTGTTATATATTTCGCCATTAAAACCGAACCCTTTATACGTTTATTTCGGAAAAATTAACCTTTCGTTTAAGGACTTAATTAAAACCGTATTATGGAGGATATAAAAAAAGCGATTATTATTGCCCCGACCTTAGTTATTCTGGATTATAATTCTATTGTAAGCAAAATTATTATAAGGATAAACGCGAGCAAAAACGGCTTTAGAAATATTTTTGGTTAAATAATTAATAATATCGAATATCCCGCGCGCTTTAAAAATAATATTTAAAAGGGCGTTAAATTAAATTACGATATTAATAAGTTAAAATATCGAATTATTTTTAAGATTTTAAGAAGATTCCGAAACTATATTTATGGAGTCCGATTTATATTAAAAACCGACGCCAAGGTATTAATGATTTAGATTAATAATTCCTTAAATTTTTTGCCTGGAGCCGTATTTACCCGTTAAATTCTTTAGATAAAAATGTTCGATTTCGAAATTAAATATATTTTTAGCAAAAAGAATTTAATTGCCGATAGTTTATCCCGAAAGCCGTTTGGAACTTTTAACGTATTAAACGATTAATAAAAGGGAGAAATTAACGATTTTATTAATATCTAGCTAAACGTTATTCGGCTTAATCTTATTTTAACCGGTATAACCTTAATTTTTATTAAAACGAATAAATAAGGATTTTTTATTAGGAACTGGTTTAAGAAATTGTAAAAATATATTAGGTTCTTTACGATATTAAATTTTTTTTAATCGGTTACGTAAAGCCTTAATAAAAAAAAAAGCCGTTTTTAAAACCGAGGCGTTAAAGTATTATATTTAGGATAATATTTTATAGCGTAAGGCGGATAAACGTTACGATAACCGTAAAATTATTAATATTAAATAAAAGCGATTTACGGTAATTAGGTAATGTTATAAAGATTATGGCTATAAAAGATAAGATTTAACCTATCGTCGCATAATAACTTTTTATTATTGGCGCGGATTATTTGGCCATATTCGGAAGGTAATACGGGCGTATATAAAATATTAAAAAGTAACTGATCGACGGTTCGAAAAAAGTTACGGCTTTTCGTAACTTATTAACATAATTATTTAGGTAATCGATATTTAATTTATACCTAACGATAACGGTTATAAGGTTACGATCAAAATAAAATGCGAATTATCCGATTATTTAAAAGCTAAAGCCCTACGTTTTATCACGTTAGCAACGATCAAAAAGTTTTTGGATAAGTATATCTTTTACTAACACGATATCTCGATCAAAATCAAAATAAATGGTAATTTTAAAAATAAAGGCGAAATAATTAAAATTTATAATACATTCGGGATTTAACGAAAGGTCGGAACTGCGTATGCCGTATAATAATAAAGCCTGGTTAAAAAAAGATACGTCCCGATTATTAAAGCCCTAATAAAAGCGACAAATGGTACCGGCAAAAGATAAGTTAAGCTTTTGTTTAAAATGGTTTTTGCCGATAATATTATTATAAAAAGTTACGGCCTAAGCCCGCATAAATTGCTGTACGGACAAAAAGCGCTTTTACCGATCGAAATAATTTTGCCGATATGGAGAATTATAACATAAGATTTTAATACCCCGAAAAAAGATTTAATTACCCAAAAAATTCGGTTTTTGGAAAGAAAAATTAAGGACGTAACTAAGGTTACCAAAGTTATTGCTAATTAACGTCGTAAGGCTATTAAATTTATAAACCAAAAAAATAAAAATAAAATAAAAAATAAACTTTTGGAAATAAACGATCTAATATTATTATACGATACGCCCCGATATATAAATATGTTCAAAAATATAAAGCTTAAATATTATTAAATTAGCCCGTATTTAATTAATAATATTATTAATTTAGATATTTATTACTTAAAAGAAATTAATAAAACGAAATTATAAAAAACTTTTTTTTTAATAAATTAAAACAATTTATAAAAAACAAAAAAAAATATTAAAAGCTAATTAATTTACAAAAGGATAATTAAACGAAACCGTTTACCGATTAACCCGACGATAAAATATCGGATACCTTTAATATTATTAACGTTAAATTACCAGAAAATTAATAACCTAAAGCTTTAAAACCTATAAAAACCAATATTAAGGTGTAAATATTTAATAATCGATTCGAAAATTACGTAATCGTAAATAATAATAATATACCGGAAATAAATAAATTAAGAAAACGGAAAAGATTAATGCGATTAATTACGAAAAATTAAAATATAAAAGCCTTATTACGCCTTATTATTACCCTGCCTATTATTATTTTATACGATACCTACTATATCTTACTTATAATTAATACGTTTAATTATATTCGCCCGGTATTAAAGATCCGAAACATATTTTTTAATTTTGTTCCGAAGTTAATTTTTATCGAATGTTTTTATAATCGGATAAATATTGTTACGAATATTTTTTTTAATTTATAATAACCGTTTATAATTTGCTTTAAAATTTTCGAACCGATTATTTTAAAAAATGCAATTATAACCTTCGATAAACCCGATATAATTACTATAAAATCCTTTATAAAATCCCGGAATCGACCAATATCCAAAAAATAAATATATACTATATTAATCGGGTTATTTTAATATTTTATGTCGTCGTTTATATAGCTTATACGGAATAATATTAATATCCCGAAAACTTAAATAAATAAGTTAATAATATACCGAAAATTTTTAATAAATAAAGATATAAAAAAATCCGTAAACCCGGCCCGAAATATTTTAATATATATAAAATAAAACAGTAACTTTTTATTTTCGTTTTAAAATATAACGATTATATTAAATTAAATATTTATAGTTGTTTAAAAATTTTCGCTTTCGATTTGTTATCGTATATATCGACCGGTAGCTGGACCGCCGACCAAGTTAATAAATATAATTCCGAATATTTTATATTAATTAATAAAAATTCGTTAAAAATATTATAAAAGATAAAAAGTACTTACTTTAATATGTTTAAACGTTACGTAATATATAATACTTTAGTTATTCCAAAATTCAATTAACTTCCGTTAACGCCCGATTTAAAAATTAAAAAGGTATAATATTTTAATATTTAAAAATGGCCCAGGAAGTCGATTAATAATACGCGGACCTGCTGGAATAATCGATGCCGTTAATAAAGACCCCGAAATAATATTACGAGGCTAGGATATTTTAAAAGGTAAAGGTATAACCGATACTAATCGACGGCCATTAGTTGTTTGTTTAATAATACCTAGGATTAAATTGGGTATTAAATTTTTTACTATTTCGATTAACGGTAATATATATTAAAAAGGTTAAGGTTTAAGGAATCGTAAATTATTTATAACCGGTATTTTAGGTAATAAGGCATTTTAATTAAATACTACATTACGGAATTTATATTAAAAGGAAAAAATTAATTTATAAATAAGTACCCGGTAATATATTAAATTTTAAGGTTTACGGATATTACCAGGGTTATATGGAGGCTTAATACCCCGATTAATAATTAAGGCTTTATCGGCATAACGAATTATAGGTTTAAAAAATATAATTATATTTAATATAACCAGGATTTTATAACGTTAAGTAAAAATGTATTTGAACTTACGTATATTTTATTTAATTTTACGATCGACGGGCTTGATATTACCAAAACCTAATAACTTGTTACCTAATCCGGATTACTTTTTAATAAACGACTTTTTTATAAGGTCGACAAGTTTACCTAAATTTACATTTTTACAAAAACCTTAAATATTACGTAAATTTAATAACTTACGAGAACTTATAATAGATTAATTAAAACGACGGAAATATTTATATATATGTTTGGATATATATTAAATCTTAAAAATAAATATAATCGGAAAGGAAAAGTTGGTATAATTTGTAAGAAAAAGGTTGCAAAAGAAATATAGGTATAGAAATAATTACATAACTAATTAAAGAAACGTACCGATAACTATATCCCTTTTTATATAATATCGAATAAAATTATTAAAAAAATTTTCGGCGTATACGTTTTTTATAACAAAATTTAATGCATTAATTTTATATGTACCTGATTAATTACGTACATAATTCGGTATTATTTCTTAACGAACTTTTGCATTTATATAATTCGATATTTATAACTTATTTACATTTTTATATATTTGTACCTAGATATAAATATATTTATGTATTACTTTTACTTATTATTATTATTGCCTTTAATTATTATATATCGTTTTAGTTGTATTTATATATCTTAATTAACCTAATACCAGTTATAATGTTGTCGTTTAAGAAACGTACTATATAAAGTAAAAATAAAGGATTTAAAAAATTAAATATATTATATTTTGGAAATTTTAATTAATCTGTTAATATATTTATATAAAATATCGATAATATAAACCGCGTATTATACAAAATACATAATAAAAGCCGTACCTTTTATCCCCTTATAATACTAAACCCGGAGTTACATTTTGATCGATTTATTCCTATCGCCCCATATAATAAAAGTGGTACCCGTTTATGGCGAAAGGTTACTTTACCTCCTTTATAGTTCGATAAATTTTAAAATAACGTAATATCGGCCGGATTATGGCAAACCTTAATAATTATACAAAATGGAAAATACCTACGATTATAATATGTTATAGCAATTATTTAAATAATCGTTATAAATACCTTATCCGGAATTATAACCGTTATTCCAAAAGCTGGAAAAGTAATTAATAAAAGATAGGTTATTATTATCCTTAATAAAATAAAAAAAACAATTCGGGCTTATAATCCTAAATACGTTTAGTCCGTTATTTAACTTAAAATATTAGTCGGTAACAAAAAAAGAAATTATTAAGTTAATATATTATATATCCGATTAAAAAGAACGATCGTGCTTTTTAATACTTACCCGTCCGAAAAACGTGCTAAATTATTTCTGCAAAAATATCGAAAGGCCTAAAAGGACTTAGCTTTCGGCAACCCGCCTGCACGTATGGCGATCGCCAATATACCGTCCCAAAATATGTTTTGGACTTGCGGTTTGTAAATTACCTGCGCGTTTTATTTTATTATTCGCAATTAAGGACGATAAAATAAGTTTATATTATACGAAAAAAGTATTATGCTAAATAGCATAAAAAAAACGATTAAAGGGTACTTTAAACTTACGTCAAAATAAGAAAATATCCTAAGGCTAGCAGGATTATAACCTGGCAAGTTTTTATCTCCGTCCAGCGACGATAGTAAAAAGCTAAATACTGGTAAAACTTTAAATTTTAGGAATATTTAATAATTAAGCATAATTCCCTTTAATCAAAAAAGAAACGATTTTAAAAAATCGACTTTACGAATTACCGCAATTCCGATACCTCCCTTATAATCCACCTATCTTAAACATATATTACCGACATAACCCCTTAAGTCTACCTTTAAGCCGAAGTATAAGCCTTAACCGGCCGTAAATAATTAACGAATATAAGCAATAGTAAAAGGTCGGTATAATATACCGTACAAATAAATGAGACATATTTATAAAATAATAGTACAGCAATCGAAACCATATTTCCTTTAAAGTTAGCCTAATTAGCCCAAATATAAAATCTCGATCGTTAAACAGGAAAAGGAAAATAAAGTACAAAAGGAAAAAGAAAAAGCTAAATAATGCGAAAATTTAACTAAACGTAAAAAATGAAATCCTAAATTAAAAAAACTGGAAAATAAACCGTACAAACGGTAACTAAATTAATCAGTAAGTTTTATATATGTTTTATAAAGTTAGGAATTAATTACGTTAAATTTTTATTGAATTATTTTTTAAAATAAATTAAGGATAATTTTATTTTATAAAAGGAAGGTTAAAATGGAGCAGGGTATAAGGTCGGATACATAACCTAACTGATCGGTTAATTAGCAGCCTTTATATATTTTTAGCGGTCCTTTTCGCCAGGCTTAACCCCGAAAACATTACCATTTATCTTTTATAGTTTGCTTTACTAGTTTTAACACCGGAATACAATTTGCGTTACTTTCATTATCTTTTGAACCCTGGGCTTACTCGTAACACATTCTTCGATTATACACTGATCAGGACCGATTCTCCCCGTCCCATTTCATCAGGTACTATTA
Organism: Monosporascus sp. CRB-9-2; assembly: GCA_004155915.1. Lineage (NCBI taxonomy): Eukaryota > Fungi > Ascomycota > Sordariomycetes > Xylariales > Monosporascus > Monosporascus sp. CRB-9-2. The sequence goes on along the minus strand of QJOA01000623.1, from coordinate 4,547 downwards.
GGTAATATAAATTGGAATTTTAATCTTAGCGGTTCCGATATTATTAATAAAAGCTTTTTAAAAGACGTTAAGCATTTATAAAGTTCTTTACGGCTTTTTAAATGTTTTTGGAATTTAGATAAACTTTTTATTAATTAAGTATTAAATAAATCCGTTTTATTTCCGTATATTTAGTACTTTTTTATTTCATAAATTAATACGTTTTTTATAATTTCTTTTCCTTTTATGTTAATTTTAATAGTATTTGTTACTAATTTAAATAAAGAAATATAAAAAATTAAATAAAGTTTAATTTTCGGTAATAACTTTAATTTATAATTATTGTTTAAATTTTTTTTTAATTTTATATAAATTAATATCTTTAAAATCAAGTTTTTTATTAAGTTATTTGGTTTAAATTTTTTATTAATTAAATAAAAATTTCTTTCGAAAAAGTTAATTTTTTAACCTTTTTTTATTATAATATTTATTTATTTAATTCCGTACGAATTTAAGTTTTATTTTTATTTCGATATATAACTATTTTAATTATTTTAATATTAAAATTATTTTAACGTTAACAGGTTTTTTATATAAAATTTTGTAAACCTTTGATATAAAATTAAACTTAATAATTATCATCGTTGTTTTAAGATTTTTATAGTAATTAATATTATAAATTAATTATATAACTGGTAATTTTTCGATTTAATCATTTTGTTCGTAATTAACGTAATATTATAAATACGTTTTTAATATTTAATTAATTCTTTCCGTTTATTTATTTATTTACGGTTTAAATACGTTAAATAATTTATAATTTAATTTAAGTTAAGTTATTAAGTTTTGCCAAAATTTTAAAATAAAAATTATGGTTTTATTCAATATAATTTCTATGAAAGATTTATAAATACTTAAAAAATATTTTTAAAAAATATATATAAATTATTTTGTATCGGTATTTTCGTTATAAAATAAAAAATAAAAAGTTTTCGAAAATCAATTAACGATTATAAAAATATTATCGTAATATATTTTATAACGAAATCTTTTAATAAAAAACATTTAATAATAAAATTAAATATAAGAAAATCTTATACTTATTTTGTAATTAATAATGGTTATAACTTTTCGTAATATTTATATTATTATATTTTTTCGTTAACGTAAATATTATATTATCGTATTATTTTTTATACGGTTAATTTTATTTTAAAAAAATAATATATTCGTTATAAACGTTTTAAGGTTTTATAAAGTTTTAAGTATCCATATAATTAATATTTATATATATTTTGTATTTGGATTTTTTACAGTTTTTTTAATATTTAAATTTTATTTATATATTACTTTTTAGGTAAATTATTATTATATTATAATATACGTTAATGTATATTAGCTAAAATTTCTAATATTATAATGATTTATTATTATCGTAAATACTTTTTATATATTATGTCGAAAACTATTTATTATACCTTAATTTTAGATTTCTTTCAGTTAAATCGTTTATTAAATACATTTACTTTTCTATTTTCTAATTATTTTGCGATAAACAATAATATAATCGAATTTAAAAAGATATTTTGCGTAACGTAATTATTTTTCGATTAATTTTTATATTATAAAAAAATATACAATATTTTTCAAATAATATCAGAATCTCTTAAAAGTGTTAATAGTAATTAAAAATTCTTTATTATATAAAAAGTAATTTAATTCGGCTTTATATAATTTGTAAAAATAAAAGGTAATGAATAAAGGTTTTTTTAATTATTTTAATATTTAATTATTATATTTAAGGTACAGTCCGAAACTTTAATTTTTAACTTTAATTTTTTAATATTTATTCGAATTATTTTTTTAAATAAATTTTGTTAATAATATAATTATTTGATTAAAATTACGTATAAATTTTCTGTAATATTAACGAATTTAAAAAATCTTTATATTTCTTTAATATTAATAAATTATATTTATTTATTAATTAATATATAATTTTTAGGATTTATTTTAACATATTTAAGGGTAATAATATATTTTAAATATTTTATTTTTTATATATAAAAGTATTCTTTTCGGCGTTAACTAAAAAATTAACCTTTTATAACGCCTAGAATATTTTGTATATATGTTTTATGTACTTTTTTTTATTTTCGTATAAATTTGGATATTATTAAAATAATATATAACGAAAATATTTAAATAGTTTTGTAATACGTAATTAATTATTCGTTAAAAAGTTGCCGGTACGTTCGTAAGTTTGAAAAATAAAATAAAATATTCGAAAAATTCGTATTTAATTTTGAAAATTATTTTTTATTTATTACTTAACTTAATTCGTATTTAATTAGATCCGTTTATTAAATTTAAAAATATAAATTATTAAATTCCGTATAAACGATCCTTTATTTCGGTAATTAATAATAATAAGATTTTATCCTCAATAATAATATCGTTAAATTATTTATAATCGATAACGAATTATAATTCTTTATTTTCATTTGTACGAAAAATATTAAATATTTTATTAATAATTTGTAACGTTATATATAATTTTCTTTTAATTTATTTTCGTAATAATCATATAATACTTTTAATTTTATTTAGTTTAAGTTATAAATGGGGTAAAAGAAAATCGTTTTATTATTTTTAAGAATCATTTTATAATTATATTCGTTATAAAATAATAATTTTGTTTTAAACTTTTTTTAGAATAATTACTTATATTTGTAATTTTTGATAATCTTTTAATTATTTATTTTAGTAACTTTTTAAGTTTTAATAATAGGTTATTATTTATTTATCGATATTATTCTTAAAGGTTTATAATAATACGCCGTATTTTTTTACTATACCTTTTGCTTATTATATATTTTATTCCTTTAAGTAATAAAGTTTTTATCGTATTTTTATATTTATATTCGTTAATTTTATTAATGAATATTAAAATTTTGTGTTATTTTATAAATCGGTAAAAAATAAAACGAAATTTACCTAGCCTGTTTTTTAATCGTTAACTGGATTATATTATAATTATTTATTTAAATAATATCGAAATTAATACTTTTTTTTTGATAAAGGTTTTAAAATAATTAATTTTGCGTTTAATTTATCTGTTATCATAATTAAATATTTAACTTTCAACTTTTTCGACTTTATAAAAACTTTTTGTATTTTATTATAATAATTATAACTCATTTAGTATTTTTAAACCCATATAATTTCCTTATATAGCTTTGTAATTTATTATTACGGTATACCATTTTTTTAATTCGTATTTATATTATAATTAATTTTTTTTCCTACCGTTTTTATTACGTACAAAACCTTTTTAAAATATTATTATTTACTTTTATGTTTTTCTTTTTTAGTTTAAAACATTTTTATAAATACCGTTAATTTTTTAGATTATTTTTAAGTTTCATAATTCTTTTTAAAGATTATTTATTTAGCTTTTATAATTATTATAAATATTTGTTTTATTATTGTAACGTAATTTCCAAATAAATAATTTATATTTAAAAGGATTTTTTAATAATACATTCTGGTTTTAAAATTTCGTTTCTGTAAAAAAAAATTTGAACTTTTTTTTAAAAGGCGTATTACTTTATTAGATTCTCGGTAAACGTTAACTAAAATTTAAAATCCGTAATTATTTTTTAATAATATCTTTTTAATATTTTTTAATTAATTCTTTTGTATCTAATATTTATATTAATCGTAATAACAAAAAAGGTTTTTTATAAGGTAATTATTTTTGGCTAACTTTTAAATGCTATTAATTGGTCTTTTTCGTTTTAAGGCGTTATCTTTTACAAATATTAGTACCATTTTTAAGTTTTTAAATTATCGTTTATTTAATTAGTAAAATTAAAACCATATTATTATATTTATATAATTTATTATACGATATATTTTTTATAATCTTTATATATTTCGTATTAATATCGTTTGCAATTAACGGCATAAAACTTTTTATATCGATCGGGTTTTTTCAAATTTAAATCTTCGTTTAATTTTTAATATTTTTTCGTTTGAGCGTTAAATATTACTTAATCGTTTTTTTTTTCGTTATTAAAATTAAAAAATTAAACCATAATTTTTTTCTAATTCTTTTTATCCTTTATAATTTTAAAGTTATTTTATAAAAATTAATTTAATAAAAATAACTTTTTTAATTATTATTTAAAACATGTTTTATTTTTTTAATTTTTATCGTATTTTTAATAAAATGTTTTAATTATTTTAAATACAAATTATATTAATTATCTTTTTATCGTTAATTCTTTTCCGGTATTAACTTTCGAAAGTTGGAATTTATTATTATAATTACTTTTAACCTTTATATTATTATATAATATATCCTTATTTTCTATAATTATAGCAAATAATTAAGCTTTTTTTTAATTCAATAATCTTTAATTTTATAAATTTTAAATAAGTTTCGTAAAAAGTTAAAAATGAATAAATATATATATTTAATTTTTAAAACTTTAAATTTTTAAATTTTAAATTTTTTTAAATTTTTTTTATTTTTAAAAAAAAAAAAATTTTAATTTTATTTA